>JAIPMN010001383.1:0-17906 GCA_020650975.1 Apostichopus californicus | reverse complement strand
TATATATATATATATAAAAATATATAAAAATAATAAAAAAATATATAAAAAAATAAATATATCCATATGTATATATAATATATGTTTTGAAATTATTGGTATATCTATATAACAACACTGTGTTTAATGTATGCAAACTGATAACATTAGATAAAAGCATTGCCGATATTATCACTGAGATGTTCCTTTTCCAAGTAGGTTCAATGATGTTTTATGTTATTTTTCTTTTGACACAGATGTGTACAAATTTTCAGATGTCTGGAAAATACAAAACCACTAAAATGTAGGCAAACAAATGCGGCAGTGAATTTAATAAAGCAGAAATCCTGGTCTAAGGCCCCATTTGCAAGGTAGACTAGACCTCATAGTCTGATACCACTACTATGAGAACTGTGATATTAGGTCCAGTTGATGTACTATTTGTAAATATATCAGCTTGAATCTACAGAGTTAAATATCTCTTGTAGCATTATTGCAACAAACCAAAATGATACTTTCATGTTCAAATGCATCTATCATGGTGAGATTAATTATTAATTACTTGGCTTTAGTGACATACCTGTCAAGAGCTGTTCCTCTTCTCCCTGGAAGTAAATATCCTTGATATCCCACTCAGCACCATTATCGTACTCCTAACATATGAAAATAAATACAAAGCAAATACACAAGTGTGTTAAGTGATGCTGGATACAATTTACTACAAGATAAATCTAAGCTATAAAGGTAGTGGCTTTTGGTTGTCACAGGAGGTTCACTTCTAGCTCTTTCTGAACAAGTTTGCTCCATCCTTAAGTTTTCAAACTTAAAGAATTCATGGTAATGAACGAGTGATTATATTAGGTAAGGGAACCCTAAGAGTTAAGGAAGCCTACAGTAGCTCATTTGAAATGTAATGATCATAGATGAACACCAGCTTATATCCAGCCTTCTCTGACCAACGAGTAATTAGAGACTAAATCAGCACTAATGTTGCTGTCAGAGCCACATTCCTGCTGCAACAACTGCCACATACATCCACTCAATGCCATCACACAGCAACAACTGCCACATACATCCACTCAATGCCATCACACAGCAACAACTGCCACAGACATCCACTCAATGCCATCACACAGCAACAACTGCCACAGACATCCACTCAATGCCATCACACAGCAACAACTGCCACAGTGCCACATACATCCACTCATGCCATCACACAGCACCCACGTCTCAAGACAAGTAAAATGCAAACAACTTGGCAGCTGGTAGTATTTCACAGTTGTATTGCACTGTCTGTCCGATTCAATTACATTTTATAGTAATGGTGTTTAGGGACTCTTATGAAGTAAGAAAAGAAAAATGAGTGTTAGTAGTTAATGCTTTTATAACTGTTCTGGTTCTCAAGATATACACTATAACAGTATGCTAAATTTCTGGAATGCTCTTAAACTTGATGATGACATCGAACAAACCATGTTCTTTTAATTTCATATAAACAACAGACCACCCTTGAATGATGATCAACACCATTTTTCCTTGATGAATTGTAACATTTGAGGCCATAGAAGTCTCTTGTTTTCCCTATGAATCTTTAGTTGAATCTGACGAACTGTGGTTATGCGTCAAGTGATTTTATGCCTCAAGTTAAAATGAATTCATATTAGCTTCACCTTTGTGTAATCAGACCTTGCTGGCATGTATCCAGCCATGTCAGCTGATCTCTGCGAATCCCCGATTGGTCTAGGTGGGTCCTCACATGCTGAAAGAAAGTTTTAAACATTATACTTACTATATCACCTGGTCTCATATTACAAGTAAGACCAAACTAAGTATTCTGTATTTGTATAAAGCTCAGAGATTAGTTCTGTGGTTTATTTGATGTTCTTCATTTAACATCATCAGGATTAAAAAGTTGTTGATGAAAAAAAAATTAATTATAATAAGCAGATAGAAACGGGACTTTTTTTGTTGACTACACCATTATACTATATATAGTGAGATAAAGTGTAAAAAACTTAATAGTATTTCACGAAAATTCACAGAATCCTATATGAAATCCCACTAGTTTTGTACCCTTCAACTTTTACTAATGATCAAGTCACCTTCAACATAATTACAAAATATGTACTTATATCACCACATTTTACTGAGTAACATACAATTTGTATTAAGACCACACTGTTATTCTTATTCTACTGTATTTCTGGATGATATTAACAAATTCAGGAACAGGAAAAGTATGAACATGGCACTACACATGGTTTTTACATTCATATAATGATTCGCTTCAAGTACAAATGTACCAAATTCCAACGAGAAAACACAGGTTTTGAGAATTCTTAATTTCGACAGTCTTACATGAACAACACCAAAGTTGTTGTTGAAAATTTACAATGTAGAAATGTACTGGCTCTGAGCTCTTGCAACCAACCCATCTCCCTGAACCAGAAAAGTATAAGACTGACTTGAGCTTCAGAATCATAGTAGGATAATTATATACTGTGAACAATTAATTTTCATTTTTCCCCGCAAAATATTGTCTAGTTTTGTCTTTAGTTTGAAGATAAGTACTTGGATAAAATTTCAACCACTGGGAACTATCGCTGCAGTCTGTGACAGGTAAAAAAGTGAAACTACATCAGAAACCCTTCAAAAATGATGACACTCGGCTATTGTAATTGGATTGATAAATAATACACCCGACAGAAACATATTTCCTACCGGTGATTCTTGTCTTACCATGATACACCGGACAGAAACATATTTCCTACAGGTTTTTTGTCATAATACACCCTGACAGAAACATATTTCCAACCGGTGATTCTTTTCTTACTGTACCATAATACACCCGACAGAAACATATTTCCTACCGGTGATTCTTGTCTTACCATGATACACCGGACAGAAACATATTTCCTACAGGTTTTTTGTCATAATACACCCCGACAGAAACATATTTCCAACCGGTGATTCTTTTCTTACTGTACCATAATACACCCGACAGAAACGTATTTCCAACCAGTGATTTTAGTCTTACCATGATACACCGGACAGAAACATATTTCCTACAGGTGATACTTGTCTTACCATAATACACCAGACAGAAACATATTTCCTACCAGTGACTCTTCTCTTACCTCTGCAGGGTATTGGTTTCAGTTTCTTGACCGGGGCAGAAGTAAAGGCTGTAAGGAAGAACAAATTGAGTAATAAACATAAAACCTTCAACAGCAGACAAGAGCCTGAGATGCAATCCTTTCCTAATGGTTAAATTCTCCTGGTACAGATCTCCAGTACAACTCAACTACTATGTCTAGATCCAGTCATATAAGGCACCTCTAAGGTTTCCAGTAACACTGCCTCTGTCACAGGTAGCCAGTCTAGGTTTCTAATAACAACCCACTCCCCCACCTCCCCCACCCCTCCCCCCCCCCGCACATGTCTCCAATCAAAAGTCTCCAGTCACATGTGGCCAGGAAAGTTCTCCAGTGACACAACGCTTGTCATAGGATATCTGCTGAGTAACACTTCCCCTTCTTAACAACATAATGGCCGTGAAAGAAAAACTAGAGCACCTTTATTGCTCCATGTAAAAGCTTTCACCTATAAGTGGAAGAAGTAGAAATTAAGCGATATGGGGTTAATTCTCTGATACATTATGTTCTTCCCCTCTATGAGGGGGGGGGGGGTAAGGGAAGATTCTTAGGTAGCCCTGACTACAATAATGTGGAAAGGTCATAATTCCTTCAGAAAGAGAACACTCTTAAATCATTGAACATGTGAAGCCTACACCCTAGCAGAACTTTGCTGTAACCATTGTACAAAACAAAAGAGAAATGTCGGTCACTTACTAGGTAATACAGGTCTGGTATTGTTCAGGTACACCTTACTATAATGAGCTTCACATTCTTGCTTGGTTCTGTTTGGTAGGTGGTTGGATACATCATGCCTGTAATGAATATGAACACATCCAGTAACAAGAAGAAATCAATATTGCCCACCTGGTTCATAAAATGCTTTGTGTGGTTAGGGGTCTGTACATTCAAAAAGTTAATTGTTATCCTTATCTGTGATTATAGGAGGCAAAATTATACTGAAAAGGCAACAAACAACTCAAATAAAGAACAAAATTCTAAAAAGAGACAAGGTGGACATTTTGACCTATTTATTTTAGTGATTACCAGTTTCCATATCCATGATCAGACAAGGCCTCTAATAGCTTCATTTCCTCTCTGGCTGTCCACAAGGAATCTAAGACGGGAAAATCATTAGTCTGTTTAAAAAAGAAAACAGAAGGTTCCATCATAAGTTGTCCTTGGACAAGGCACTGTATCTACATTACCACTCTTTACTCAGGTAAACGAGTACCTGCGAGGTACCTTGTCAATATAGTTGCATGCGCCAGTTTGTGGCTGCACCGTATGGGAGATCCCCAAGGGACGCAATGATGTGGCGCACTGTAGTTCCCCCGGGAGAGACTGTTTGAATTGTGCACGCTTGGTTGTGTGGGTGAGACAAGTTACCAATGACCAGGGGCTTACTGTTATACTGTATAGTTGTGTAAAAAGGCCTACAAGATTGTAAACCTTGAAACTTAGACTTTTAACTTCTTCATATGCAATATTAATACTGTACAACATTTAGTGAATTGAGAATCTGGAAAGTTTAACAAGTTATTCCTTTCAAATAACTGCTTCATTATGAAACTCTACTGAAGAAGTTAATCAACTACAGGAGTTAAGTATCTTAACCTTCATTTTTTAAATTCCAATCAAAACTTGATGTAACTTAAGCTCCACAACAGGTATTTGTTTTTCTAAACAACCTATAAGTTATTAAAACTCATGTTATTTGAGCAGCAACAGGTGTCATTTTTAATGGAGCTGGAAAGGAAAAAAATTCAGAATAATTGCAATCATATTAATGTGATTGTAGGGAACTTGTCAAAACTGACAGGAAGATTTAGGCCATCATGATATGAATAGGTTTGTGCATGTTTTTATGTTGGCTGCATGATACGGCTTTAATATTTGTCAAACATAATTCATAACTTACAACAATTTCATAGTTATGATTGTTTTCATGGGAACCGCCTTCCCATCCTTTTGCAAAACACTAAAAACAGCAAAGAAAAGAAAATGGACATGATGTAAATGAAACAGTGAGATCAGAAAGAATCTTAGTCTAAAGGCTTTAAACATGCTTCAATTTTTTAATACAAATTTTTTTTAAATGCCCATGGGGAGAAACAACTGCCTTGGAGAAGATTATCTTATATTAATAATAATAATAATACAGTTCTTATAAAGCCCAATACACAAAAAAGTCTTGATGCGCTGTACACAGAACAAAAATGTACACAAAATATAATACACTACCACCGTGAAAACATGTGTCTTGAGTACACTTTTAAAGTTATTAACATATTGAGCACATTTGACATGCTCTGGGAGACTATTCCAAAGAAAAGCCAAATCATATTGAAAGGAACTTTGGCCGTATGATTTTGTAGATACCGGGTGTGATACCAGTAATGACTTTGTACTAGACCTTAGACGGCACGCTGGAGTGTAGTTTTACATAAGACAACTCAAATAACAAGGAGCGATGCCATGAATACACTTTTCTATGTCACATTTCGGTCATTACACCTGTACACATGTGTACCCCTTTCGGAATGGCATCAAAGGTATATTAAACATTAGCGATACAACTAAGATTATTTAGGTGATGCACATTTTGCACTACTCTGTAAGGGATCCCCACTTCCTAGATAAGTCAAAGGTCTGAAGCAATGTCTCCTAATGTACAGTAGTGTCCCCCAAAAAACAAAAAGATGGTTGATAATGTACTGTACTCACGCTAACACAAATATGAGTCTTTGCCTGACAAGATAGACAGCCTACATATGGTTCTATCAAAAATGATGAGCAGCCAGGGCACACAGGGTGTGTCACACCTAGGAAAGCCATGATTTTGATGGAAGCGTGTTGCAAAGTATCTGAAACAGAGGGAAAAGACAAAAATTATTCTTGTTTGATATTTGAAAATTTAGGTTACACTCTAGTTTAAGTTAAAGCAGGTTAGAGTTCAGAAATGGAAAGGTTTAGAAGAAATCTGCCAAAATATCATCACAAAATTCTGAACAATCAAAGCTAAAACCATGCAAGGTTTTCAAGTTATAAGCATTTTTGTGATATTATGTTTTACTACAATTGATTGGGTTTTTATTCATGCTGACAAAGACCTGTTGCCTTTCTCTGTTTTACTTGGAGTCTCCTGGTTCTTCAAATCTTCTGGCAAAACAAAATATATTTCCTTTCAGGAAAGATAATGGTAAAAAATGCTTATGCCACTGTGTGGTGCAGCACTAACCATAGCATGACAATCAGTTTAAAGTAGCTTATATTATGGCAGGAATGATGTGTAGAACTCAAAAATGTCTTTTTTATCTTGCTTTTCTTGTTTAGTTGGATTCTGCTCAGTTCTCCATATATTCCATTATCTCCCCATATTTTGGGGATGGAAACTTCTAAAATTTCTCTAAATGCTTACAAGGCAGGTGGGTGGGTAGGCTGACATGTTATATAAAATGTTTTGCAAACAATAAGTAGAAATGATATGTGATTACTGTACATAACGTGTGTTGGAACATGTTCTAGTATTGCTATTGATCGAATCAGTGACCATCCATCATGAACCAGATTTAATATATTTGTGAACTTTAGTAGCATGGACACTTCGAAGTTCGGACACCTAAGCCTTAAAACACCCCAAAACTATATCTTCTGGTATAAATCACCTGAAAATATACTTGATATGGTGGGAGAAGTGTGTTATATTACGATACACGGCCAAACTTTCTTTCTTGCAAACTGTTTTCACGTTGTATTCCAAGAAGATTCTTCGTGATTGTGGAACTGGTATTTCTTTGCTAGAGTATTGCGAAGTTCGGACACTCGGTCCCACAGTGTGGCGTGGTGATAAAATTGGTGGCGCAGTTGCTCTTTCAGTAATTATAACAGACTTCATATATCTCCGTCATTTTATTGACAAATATGTAAGTACTTACTTGCACACGGGTCATTTTGGAGAGAAAATAACTGTACTGTAGCTTTGTACTTTTTGGTGAAATTTGGATCTTCCTGTAGGTTGTCATGGTGAAATCGTGTATTTTTTAGGGGTGTCCGAACTTCGCAGTGTTCAGAACTTCGCAATACTGACTATATATATATTACTGTACATGATGTGGTGAAAGAATGATGTCTTACATCACAACTTTTATGCTTCTTTAGAAATGGAAAGCAATATGCTAGAAGAGTTTGGTATCAATAACATCACAAAATATACCAAGATCAACAACAAATTCTTGGCAAGAGTCCACAAAATGTTGCAAATTGAATGTTAAGGTTAAAAAACTGTGTTTTGGCAATTGGATTGGATGCCATTGTTTTACTGTGGATATCAACAAACATATTTTGAAGAGCACAGGATGCCGATTTAGATAATGTAAATAACCTTTGTTTGTTCAACTTTTCAACCCTATCCAACATTCCAGTGCATCTGCAATGATTGACAGATTGATTCGATTGTGAAAATATCATAGACCTTGGTGATTTCGTTGGAATTGTGTACAATGTTCTGACTTGTTGAAATGTGTCAACAACTTTATACATTTGAATACAAATTTCTACAAGATTTGTAGAACTTTGCGTTCCCAGCAAAATGATACATAATACAATAGCATAATAATAGCATATAATTCTAAAAGGCAACTGACCATTAATGGTTCCTGAGTCCTAACCCATCCCCTTATAACATAATGTAGTAATGGGTAAGCTTAAAGTGCAGCATTTTGCGTTTGGTCGCCGTTTTCTACTTTTTGACATGTCCATCAAGATTTTTACATATATCAATCACAAAACAGCAAACTAAGATATTAGCCAAGTGTTTCCCTGCCAACAACGTTAATTGGCGAGTTATTAAGGATATTTGCAGATAATGAGACGAAATGTCCACGAAAAATTCCACGTTTAAAACTAATCGCATACAGTTCCCCCAAACCCACTAGTTTGAATACAACCAATCAAAGATGCAGGTTTAGTTATGAGCAGTTGCTAAAAATAGATTCAAGACTTTGCATTGGTACAACCAGGGAGTTGTTATGGAACTCCCTGGTACAACTGCCATATAGACTGTACACAAATCAAACATGTTCGTAGTGTTTAAATATTCATATTATGGGCGAAGTTTATTGGGATCCGAACGGAAAATATCTTGGAGAAAAACAAAGTTGAAAGTTGCACATTTTTCGACTTTTATGCCACCATTTGAAGTAAGATTTAAATAGATAAGCTAGTTATGTATGTCGTTATGGCATAGATTTCAACTAGGTATTTTCATGTATAAAGTTAACAATAACCTTCTGCCATCCCTGCTATGCAGACACTTTAGCTTAAACTCAGACATCCATGAACATTTTACAAGACACTCGAGTAATTTACATTTGTATAGTATCCGCTCTAACATTAAAAAAAAACTTTCAGTTTCTCAGGTACCCAATTATGGAATTATCTTGATAACACGATTAAAAATGTCCCATCACTTGCAATATTTTCTAAAAATCTGAAGCATTTACTTTTATCCAATCACTGAACAGTTTAAGTTGGCTAAGGTAATACATATTTTTTGGTTTTTTCTTTTCATTTTTTTTCTTTTTGTCATTACGTATATGATAATTCTTTAAATTGTATAATGTTCTCTTATGTAACGCAAGTACAGTTACATGGTTTATTTGTGTGTGCAACCTTTGTTTTATTGCATGCATTGTTCATTATTTTTTTTCTTTTCTTATTGTCTTTGTACGGGGGGTCTGCCTCGTAAGAGCCTCGGCTTTCTCAGACCTCCTCCACTTGTCACATACATTTTCTTCTATTATTGTGTTATATATTTTGAATGTGGAAACAAATAAATGAAATGAAATAGTGGAGTCAGTGAGGTTGAGAAAAATCATAGAAAAGGGCGCAAAATGCTGCTTTAACATCAGCGTTAGTCAGTTACTGTTGGCAAAATTGCACTGGCTAGTCTATGCCTACAAGTTAACAAAGTTCTGCACAAAGAACACTTACATTTATTTTTATTAGTGCTACACTTGCCGCAGCAAAAATAAAAGCCACTGCCAAACTTAGCAATCTATGTCACAGCGTAGATCAGGTCTTGTGCCCCACCTAAGTTTCGGAAGTCTATACGCCAATGCTAGGCATGGTTAATGTTGATCATAATACTAGTGTCGCTACTTGGATCACTTCAGTACTACAGTAGCTAAGCGTATGTAGTAATTTCACGAAACAGCTGCAAAACACAGTAACCAGTGCTAGGACGTAGGCACTTTCTCTCTCTCTCTTCCGTTTTCTGCACTATTAAGCCTCACGTTTTAGCCAACAAGCTACTCTAAATGAATGTACATGATGATTTTATTCTGTAGATTTTCAAATACCTTACCACTAGATCCCAAGTTTTTAATATCAGAACACCTAGCAGCGTATTCTAATGGCATCACGTCAAACACTAGTGCACCACTATGGAACGCGGAAAGGGTCAACGTGAGGCGCCGTCCACTTAGAGATGGTCGTTCACCCAGAAACAGTTCACTTAGAGATCGCCGCTCAAATGCAAGCAGCCGCCCACTTGGAAATCGCCGTTTAACGTGAGGCGCCGTCTACTTAGAGATGGTCGTTGATACACAGACCGTCTTTCCAGAGATCGCCGCGCAAACTCAGTCAATCTTTAGGGAACCGTCCATTCAGAAAATGGTCTTGACTTAGAAACCGTCGCGACTGAGAAATGGTCGTGATTCAGAAATCGTCCATTCAGAGATCGTTCACTCGGAGATCGTTCACTCGGAGATCGTGCACTCGGAGATCGTTCACTCGGAGATCGTTCACTCGGAGTTGTATGTCTGTATGTATATTATATCCTCCTGCAAGCAGGAACTCGCGAAGAAGCCTCATTGGCTTATCAAAGCCGCAAGCTGACCGAAGTCAGTCTCTTACATTCTTTCACTCGGAGATCGTTCACTCGGAGATCGTTCAATCGGAGATCGTTCACTCGGAGGTCGTTCACTCGGCGATCGTTCACTCGGAGATCGTTCACTCGGATGTCGTTCACTCAGAGGTCGTTCACTCAGAGGTCGTTCACTCAGAGATCGTTCACTCAGAGATCGTTCACTCAGAGATCGTTCACTTAGAGATCGTTCACTCAGAGATCGTTCACTCAGAGATCGTTCACTCAGAGATCGTTCACTCAGAGATCGTTCACTCAGAGATCGTTCACTCAGAGATCGTCCATTTGAGTGACAGCAAGACAAGTAATTGTAGTATAAGTAGGCTAATTGCCTAACGTTTCATGCGTAAGGAGTATTTGCGTGGCTTAAAGTTGAGTAAAGTATTACTACCTTAGTTTATTCCCTACCCCGTCCCTTTAATCCTCTCTTTCTCCCTCCACTGTTTATCTCCTACCTTTCCTCTTCCCCTGTTTCTTTCTTCTCTCCATCCTTTGTCTACTAATCTCCTTACATGTATCTCATTGTGTGCAACGTGCTCATTAACCTGTCTGTATTCTGTGTGTGTTTTTGTCCCTTCTATTACTGTTACTTGTCATTTAGCCTTTGAAGAAGATCCTGCTAGGATCGAAACGTCAGGCCAACTTACTTTTACACAGGCTCACTAGTGGATAAGCAGTTTCCTAACAGTTTTATTTTATTTTAACGTTAGTATGACGAGTGAATGAGTACGGTGCTGGTATTCCTCAGCTTGCGGCCAATCCCTAATACTAGACTTGACCCCCATCCTCGGTTGTTTTGACCCATTTCATTCAGTATTGGTTCGCACTCAATCTTCGGGAGTTTGTGCATGTTGAGACGACGTACAATTAAGCCCATTAGTATTTTTAATTAATTTCTCAGTCGTGACGATTTCTAAGTGGGCGGCTGTTGCATTTGAGCGGCGATCTCTAAGTAAACGGTTTCTGGGTGAACGACCATCTCTAAGTGGAGGGCGCCTCACGTTGACCCTTTCTGCGTTCCATACCACAACGTACGGTTCTAGAACCATTCTTTTTCACCTTCCACACATCGGATGCAAGGTCAAATAATTGAAACTGCACATTGGTCAAATTTGCAGATGATACTGCCTTCATGGGTCTGATATCAAATGATGATAATACTGCGTACGTGGATCAGATCAATGAATTGTGGCCGAATCTTTTGAGAACTTGATGTTAACAAGTCTAAAGAAATGGTGATTGATTTTCGGAAGTCCATGAATGTTTCAATTGAAGTTTTTAAAAAGGAAGACATCGATCGTTGAAAGGGTGGATACGTATACGTATCTCGGGGTGGTGACAGATCAACGGGTTTCCTGGCACGAGAACGTAAATGTATTATTGTAGAAACTGAAATCTAGGATGTATTGTCTGCGCATGATGAACAAATTGAATGTTAATTACAATATTCTTGCCATGTTCTATAACTCTGTTATTTGTGGGGTATGGCAAGTTAAGTTGGTATCGTGGGGTGAGAATGCGATCAATGAAGATAGACACCGTATTGAAGCCATTATTAGAAAAGCAAGTCGTGTGATCGGAGAAATTCAGCCAGCATTGGCCTCGTCCTACCAAAAGCTTCTCTAGAGGTTAAATTTGACACGATTATGCGTGATGATAGGCACACACTTCGTGTGCTTCTGGTCAAGTGGTATAGGATGCTGTTGCCATTGACCAGTGCAAATCGACACCCCTCCTCATTTAATTCACAATTCCTAAAACTTTCAAACGCTAGAGCTTGCATGTTACCATAGATTCCAACTGTCCTGGTTTGGTCGGGACTGTCCCGGTTTAGGCTGTGCTGTCCCGGTGTCCCGGTTTGCCTACTAATTGTCCCGGTTTCCAATACGTTTTTTCGCTTTGTTTTGTTAATAGTTCACTGTTTCTCTTCACACATTCATCACCACTCATTATTCAAATAAATTTGAGGAGACTAGGTACCAGTAGGTCCTACCTTACTATGTCGGTTCCACAATAATGTTTGTTTTGTATGTTCAATTTATTTTTGCGGAAAACACCTCTAGGAATGAGCACATTGCGGGAAATCCGTCTGGAAAATGTGGAAATACCATAGAACTAGACACGGAGAATGCAAAAACTATCTGAAAACACTAACGCTACCCGGCTCCTGGATCCGGTGTAGCACCACAAACTGTCGCATATCCGGCAACTATATATAGCTTTCATTTGAGAGTAATCCCTCTGTTCCCCTCAAATCTTTACAAAAGCGAACAAGAACTATCTACACATACTGTGGCTTCATTGGGCTTCGCCGTAACTTTTGCACATCCAGCCAATAACATACATTTTTAATTTTAAAACAAAAACTGCCGGATTTGGAAATCTGCTCGGTGCATTGCAGACAGTCTCAAAGGGCCTGTTGGTCTGGAAATCGATCTACACCCTATCTAAAATGGCCGGTAAATATACGACCTTGGTTATACGACATTAACGTCTGATCACAATCATGAATTTATGCAAAAATCAAGATTTTAAAAATAATCGTTGGTTTACCGATGAAGTGTTTGGACTTGGGAGGAGGGAGGAGCAGTGGCCCCTTATACCCCTTAAATTGCCTATGGCGTACACTTTATGTACAGGTGCATTTATTTACTTCCAAAATGATTACCCAACATATTTGCGGCCCTGACTTGCTATGCCCAACCCATCCACTTCCCTCTGTGAAAATTCTGGTGCCGTCACTGCACAAAAATTACTGTTACGCCCACTTAGTACTTTTCAAATTAAGGACGTCTCGAAGAGGGTTATTGCTTGTATGCATACAAACCGGTATTTTTCAATTTTATGCCATGTACGGTTGCGATATGTAGATGTCGTCGATTTGATGTCTCTTCTACGCTTCCGTACTTGTTTCACGCTATCGTATTTTTAGTGTCATGAACGGCCGTTATGTGCTTAATTTTTTTAATTTCAAGAAAAAAAAATTGACGAGCGCGTATAGAATGTGTTCGTGGCATACTGATAACGAGGTCTAATGCGCTGATATGTTTTCAGACTTATTGATATCATATTAAATGAACTGTGACATGATGATGTTAAATTGTAACAACCTGTATATTTTCGTAACGGTTTACATAAATTCTAAAATGGTGAAACGAATGACACCGAATTACATGTACGCCGATTGGGCCAAATTCAAACGTTTCTCAGGTCGAACATAATATTTTTGACATTCTGATATTGAGTGGTAATATCTTGAATTATTTCTGATGTATAGAAACATGACATATTGAATTTTAATACTGATATGCTGATATGTTTCCAAACATATTGATATAATGCCTAACATTGTGAAAGATGGTGGCGTTTCGTAAGGAGAAAGTGGTCTAGGAGAAGTGACACACTTTTGCGAACACATTTGACAAGTTTGACCTATTCCCTCCTTTGACTACGTGGCATTTGGCATTGTACTCTAATTAAAACGATGCAAACTTCGAGTCTGTCATCCTATATGGATTGAGGATAGCCGCCATTTCGTCGTTTTGTTACTCCTCAATAGCCAAATGATGGTTTTGGCTTGTTTGGTTAACCCTAATCATAACTCACGGAGACACTAGCCGATGCCGAGGTACATACCAGCAAAGTTTGAATGTCTTTGGCCGTTCAGGTTTGTTTAGGTGTTTGCGATACTATCTTTCGCACGCCGTCATCATCATCATATAGGTCAAAGTTTGAAAATGTTAGTTTAGTTTAGTAGGGAAAAAAAGGATCAGGAGGCACACTCAAGTCCCCAACAAGGACCCTATAGGAGAGAAAAAAATAACCTCAAGACACAAATACTCAGACCCGATTACAATGCTTAAAGTGCTTGTCCAAAGCATTCTTCAACCCATTCACACTACTTGCAAGTACAACTTTCTCAGGCAAACCGTTCCACTCATTCACAACCCCTATTTGATAAAAGTGATGCCGAATATTAATCCTACACTGTGACTTTTGGAGTTTAAGACAATGACCTCTGGTACAACTACTATTAGCAAACATGTTAGTGAAGGATACATTTTCAAAGCCATACACAATCTTGAAAACCTGAATCAAGTCATCACGTAACCTCCTAAGCTCCAGTGTGGTGAGATTCAACAGTTGTAACCGCCTATAATAAGGAACACTCTTTAAGGAACTAATCATCCTAGAAGCCCTCCTCTGGACCTTTTCGAAAACTTCCTTAATATCCTTATCCTTAGCAAAATATGAGTTCCAAGCCTGCACAGCATACTCCAGATGAGGCCTAACCAACTCCGTATAAAGCCTAACTACTATGTCCTCTTTCAGAAAACTTAAGTTCCTCTTGATCATACCTAAAACCCTTTTACCTAATTTTGGCAGCTTCAAGACAATGTTTAGAAGGTCGCAGAGATGAGTCAATGTAGTTACCTAGGTCTCTTTCAACAAAGACCTCCTGTAACTCCACACCTGATTGTAGGTATACTTTTGGTTACTACTACCAATATGCATCACCTTGCATTTATCAATTAAAGAGCATTTGCCATCCCTGAGACCAGGAAAAAACCTTATCCAAATACGTTTGAAATTTCTCAGAATCGCTTTTGGAAGAGACCTCAGAATACAATTTTGTGTCATCAGTAAACTTCTTAGCTGTACACAAAATATCTCCCTCAATGTCATTTATATAGGCAACAAACAACAAGGGACCCAAAACAGACCCTTGTGGAACCCCACTAGTAACGTCCTGCCAAGAATAAGCACAGCCTTTAATTACCACCCTCTGTTTCCTATTACCAAGCCAATTCTCGATCCAAGAGAGTAAATTCCCATTGACACCCGTACTCTCCAGCCTATAAGTAAAAGATGCTGGTGGGGAACTTTATCAAAGGCGTTCTGGAAATCCAGGCACAACATCTACAGACTTTTGCCTATTTAGTGAGCTTGTTACATCTTTCATAAACTCAAGAATATTAGTGAGACAAGATCTTTTTTGACAAAAGCCATATTGAGACTCTCTGATCAATGACTGACTGCTGAAGTGACTGCCGATAGACTTTTTAACAATAGACTCCATGACATTACAAACAACACTATAGTGAGGCTAGCGGGCCTATAATTACATGGCTTATAGACTTAAAAAAACACCCAACTCTATCCCTACAAAGAGAGTAGAGAGGTTTATATCATTAACGCGCACAGGATTTTAAAGCGGGTGAGGGTTTATAAATTTTCCCCAGACTGATTTAAGTAGGGGAATGAACAGGAGGGAATGATGTCGTTGAAGCCGATCCCCATGCTGGGTGCTTGGAATCCTCTCCCGAGAAAAAAAAACTCATAGACATTGCGATGACAAGTGGTGTAGTCTTGGTCATAGTTAGCCTCTTTAAAGTAGATCTATAAATAAGTCTGTGCTAATAAATAATGGATGCCTGGAGGAGTGGTCCAATCCTTCCCCTACTGACATTTTCCTTTTAAGTTTGGCAACAGCGGCCCGGGACTCTTCTTAGCAACATTTTGATATAGTTTCAACAAAAGGGCTCTTTATAGATTATTAAATGGAACGGAGTATTTATTCTTCTCAGTATAATATCTATAGTTCAGTGGGCATCACCTCGAAAATGTTGCTGAAGTCCGTTCTGAGAGAAGTGAGAACTTTGTTTCGGTAAGGGCTCATAGAAACAAAATGATGCTTGATTTCCCTCATTTTAATTACAGTTTTGTAAAAAAAATTAAAGTGCGCGTGGTATAAATGTAAGCCATTGGGAATAAAATTAGGGGAGGGAAGATTAGGCACGTGTTTTCTCGCTCCCACAGTGGCTACGGCTCTGTATATATTAACGATATCAAACGTGTAAAATGCCTCAAAGTACGTTGGCCGGTATTCGCAGATCCCTCATGTCTCTATTGACCCATATGGAGATGATGCGTTTTTATTAAAAAGAAACTCCAGTGTAATACGACGCACGGAACCAACGGTGTCAATTATTTAA
This sequence comes from Apostichopus californicus, assembly GCA_020650975.1. Classification (NCBI taxonomy): domain Eukaryota; kingdom Metazoa; phylum Echinodermata; class Holothuroidea; order Aspidochirotida; family Stichopodidae; genus Apostichopus; species Apostichopus californicus. The sequence goes on along the minus strand of JAIPMN010001383.1, from coordinate 1,866 downwards.
TAAAAGTTAACTTTTTCGGAGAAATCTCATTCTGCGCTTACTATCGCTACAGAGGAAACCTTCTGAGAAACAGATCACACCGTGCTACAAAAACAAGTAGCATATCCATTATCATATATAAATAGTAAATATACTTTTCATATAATATGCCCAGAGAGCTTATAGGTTAGAGTTAACTGAGCTGCATCAGAAGTATGTTTTTACATATGAACTTGTAATACGAATGTCATAGGCGTAGGAGCCTAATTATGATTGGGGGGGGGGGGGGGCTGTAACGACTTGCCCGAAAAATATAACCAAATTTTTCGCGCGCTCCGCCGTTCAACATGTTCAAATGCATATCATATAGGCATTCATCGGTTATTACACCACATGCCAATAACATACAATCATTTTCCGTGTTATTACCCTTCCATATTGGTTATAATTATTGGGGAAGTCGTTACAATAATAATGATAATTATAATATAAGTTTACTCATTGAAAAACACATTGCAATATATTTTTCTTTCAGTAGGTGCCCGAAAAATTCTAAGCATATTGCCCGAATTTTCACAAATAAAAATGGTTGGAAGATGCAGCCCCTCCCTAACCCTAACCCCCCCCCCCCAATTCATTCCTTCAGTCACTGTTAATTCAATGAAGGTTCCATATTGTATGCGATCCGCAAGTAAAACGTAATTGAACCAATAAGAATCAATGAAAGAGTCTTTCTCGGAATGTGATTGGCTGAATAATTGGAAACCAATTTACGGACGAGTCGAAAGTGAAGCCAGCCATACAGTGCGCAAGTACGTTCTTACGTGGAACCGCATGGGATATGACTAATCGATTGACAATCAAAACTAATGACTTAACAGCTAACAGTTGCATATTTTATCAATACGACAATGAAAGAGTGATGGCAGTTTTACTGTCAAAGAAAAAGAAAATGCGATTTCAGTAACAAGACAGTATTAATTTAGTTCAAGAGACTGACAATGTTAGAATAGTTTTGTCTCCCTCATCATGCTTCTCAGGTGGAGGAGCCAAATTAATGCACCGTCGCGTGTTCGTAAATTGCTATTTACAGGAATGCCATGTGAGGTTCATAATTTATACAGCATTTATGAATGGACATACAAATGATGAATGGATATCATAGTATATTTGGTGTGATTGCCAAATTAAAAACAAAAGGAAGAAGAAGAAGAAGTCAATAAAAACAAAAATTAATGACAGTGGATGTTTAATGAGTTGGAATTTGAATAACAGCACATGCTATTGGGGTGGATAAGTTGAGGGTCCCATATTTGTCTGCTTCTTTTACTTTTGCCCTGCTATATTGTCTGTGTAATTTTCTCACTCTCTTTCTCTCTCCACCCACCCCTCTCTCCTAATACGTGGAGTTCTCTATTTAGTATTTGTTCTATTCAATGTTCTCAATATTTTCCTGTTCATTTATTGTTTTCTGTCAATTTCTGATAGTCGTACATCTCACCAGGAAGTGCCTCTGCGCAGACAAGCTCAAATAAAATGACGACAATGGTAAGAAAAAAATTATACTTTTTAAGAAAAAGTCGCCCAGGAAAGAACCTGGGCACGAAAACCAGACTACCGAACGACTGATCCTCTTCCAACCCTAGTCCCCTTGCATCGGGACTGTGTGATCATCGTCGGGTGTGCATCACCATTCCCCTCGAAAGGAACAGATACTACACATGATTTTAGCCAAAAAGCCGAGAAGAATAAAATGATAGTGCAGGTTACTGGCAGTAGCGGAGCGTCCATACAGTCAGGGGGGCGGATGCCCCCCCCCCTGACGGACTCAAATGGACTGCTGGCGCCCTTTTCAGCTCTTTACCACTTTTTACTTATTCTAGATTA
>JAIPMN010001382.1:0-31196 GCA_020650975.1 Apostichopus californicus | reverse complement strand
TTGGAAATAGGAAATGCATAAAACTGTTCATCATCAAAGAATGGTACTTTGTTTAAGTGGCATATTTGACGTATCATGAAAAATGAGGTTTCAACAAGCTGATCTTACCAAAAACGTTTCATCAATTAAGAAATTAACAATCAAAAGTATTAAAAACATTTCATCGGCTGAAGCCAGATGTCATTCATGTACTCTGTTGCCCCATGAGAGAACGCACTGTAATGCATATTCAGTATTGACGAAGCTCGTCGACGCGACTAGCAGATTAGTGACAACAGTAGTGAAAGTGCAAAATCTAGCCTAAGTATGGTCACACATAATACTACACTGGCTATCACAGACCTTCGTCTTCACAATCTCTCTCTCTGACTAGGCCTAATAGCGTAACTTTATTAGAACTAGGTCTCTGACTAGGCTACTAATATTGTTCTAAGACCTGGCTACTAACAGTTTGCTGAAGTTCCAAACGACATTCTGATCGATTATATACTCAAGCGCCAAAGAAGGAATGAATCTAGCTCTAGCTCAAAAGAAGATACCATCCATGTCAGCACTGACTGTGCTAAGGACTGCCGCTCAAGGATAGGCCTGTACAGCTACCGCAGACGCTGCTCGAAAGTAACGGAACGCAATCCATCGTCTGCACAGACGGACGGAGGCCAATGATGATGATGATGTATATTCAATTCAGCAATATTCTCACTTTCAAAGTCCTAGCATATGAAAATAGTTCTCCGGTGATAAAACCTAACGTAGAGGAAGAATGAAGTCGAGGAGAAAACAGCCGGTATCAGTACAGCCTACTACTATCTAACAGGATTAGTGTATATTGTATACCTAACCAATGCATTACAATGCTAACGCAACCATGGCGCTAAATAAGTAAATACAGGCCAGGAGGCAGTTATTGTTAAGACCACTAATGTGGGAGAAGCCGGCAAGGGTTTATGGATTAAAACTTCACATTGAATAACTCTTTACCATTGTGTATCCACTAATGATAAATAAACCTCACAGAAAAATTAGGAAGTTCATCAAATGTCTTTGTTTCTTCTGTTTAGACTCTCTTTACAGCTCGAACCACCATCACAGATCAGGTCCAAAGAAGAACTAGACATACCAAGTAAGTTCAAGCCGAGTACTTGTTATGGCCCAGGTCATATGCCACCTCCCCCCACCCCCCAATCCTAAAGAGGTTCTGAAAATATTACTAAGAATATGGTTCATGATATACACTGTACCTCAAGGCCAAAACTGAAAAGTAGCAGTTACTAACTAAACATAATTGTTTTCCCCCTTCTCTTCCTGTAGCCTTTACCAACTCCTGCACCCACATCCCCGCTCCTCTCCCCCACCCCCTCCGCTGTTTCATAGTCTACTAGCCCTGCTTGTTTGAATTACTGTCTGTAGGACTAGAAGTGCAAGTGTCTTTCTGATGTGTGCAAATATACCTTATCATCTCTACTTTCATGGAGCCCCTACAAAAAACCTGCATCATTATGTGATTTTGTAGCCTAATTCATCAATAGTTAAGTCCCTTCATACTTAAAACTAAACCTAACCATCACCATGTGATAGAGATAAAATGTCATGGACATCTTCCCCAAACAGCTATGTATGTGTGTATGTATGTATGTGTGTATGTATGTGTGTATGTATGTATGTATGTGTGTATGTATGTATGTATGTATGGGTGTATGTATGTATGTATGTATGTATGTATGTATGTATGTATGTATGTATGTATGTATGTATGTATGTATGTATGAATGTATGTATTTTAGATCCTCCTGCAAGCAGGAACTCGCGAAGAAGCCTCATTGGCTTATCAAAGCTGCAAGCTGACGGAAGTCAGTCTCTTACATTCATATTTAACGTCCATGATTATGAATTGTCAATTGTCAACAACTCTGTAACTGGACAACATACATTAATCTTGGAATGACTCAAACTCAGGACCTTATGATTGAAAGGTACCGGCGTGAACCACTGAGCTAATACTCCACACTATGATAAATCTTATTCCAATTGGGTGACATGACAGCTTTCACACACAAGACTGAGTGAAGACTTGATCAAGTCTAAGATGACATCATCAGGTTTCAATTTCTTATGTGCTTTATTAATGTTTTTGTTTTTGCAATGGTTTTTTTTGCTATAATGGAGGTTTTACAAAATGCTGAATCCATAATATTGAAGCTGTTTAAAAGGCCTAGTGATGGCATTGGTGTTTCAGGGTAAATTATGCCACTAAATAAGACTTGGATAGCTCAGTTGGTAGAGCGCTGGCCTCGTGACGCAGGGGTCACTGGTTTGAATCCTGTTCTAGCCATAAATTGTCTTTGCTCTCTTTCCATAGTTTCAAAAGAATCTTAATTGTCTCATTTGTTCTACATCTTCGGTTCTACATCATTCAGCATATCCCTCTGCGATTCCATTTATTTCCTATTTTACGTATTTTATGTTAACTGGTTGCGTATGAAAGGCTCAGAACCACACCTGATTTATATTCTGCTGCTGTTTTATATTCCTCTTTATGCTGCCTCCCTGATGTTTTAAATCCATGTCTTGTTGGTGATAAATGAGAAAAAAAAAAAAAAAACTTTTCCCAAGCCTTCAGAATTTTTAGTTGGGAATAATTTTGGAGATTGAAAAGAGTTAAAAATTGCTTGCTTGAGAATTGGACCCTGCATGACAGTACGTTAAAAATAAAAGAAAATAAAAATCTGGGTCGCAGCTGCCTGTCATCCTTAAGGCATAACTTGTAAAATTTTATCCTGCAAGTATAAAGAAAGCAAACAAACTGATATGATGCCGTGGTAACCCGAGTACTTTGGTCGATTTGCAGGAAGAAGGATGGATAATATTGCATGGTAATTAGCTCCCAATTTGTCAGTTTTACATGTCATCTGTGGTTTTGCAAGGAAATTATGAATGTCTTAAATTTGCCTTCACATATTTTACCTATTTCTGGCATGGATATAAGAAGAAGAAGATTTTGGTAACCATGAGATTAAATGCACAATGATATTAGTCTGAGCTAATGATCATACTTCATCAAATAACAGTGAAGTGAAACTGGGAGTTTCGATTGGTGACTTGTTAGTTTTTTTCTGTTCTTTTCGTGTGATAATTTCAAGAGCATGAACAAGTGCACAATGCCATGTAACAAGACTCAAAGACAGGGATACATATTGAACAAATGGCCTTTGCATCTTTCTTCCCTCTATTCTCCTCAGTTTCCTCAATACTTATCCTCGATATTCTCCTCAACCTGAACAAGTTTCGTCTCAATTCTCCGCTACACTTATCCTCAGTATTCTCATTCACCTCTTCGACGATTGTCCTCACTATTCTCCTCAGCTCTCTCTCAATATGATCCTCTTAATTCTCCTCAGCTCTCTCAACAATTATCCTCAATATTTTCCCCTAGCCTCCTCAACAATTGTCCTCCTTCTTCTCAGCTCTCTCAACAATTATCCTCAATATTTTTGCCAGCTTCCTCAATTATTTGTGGCTTCCTCCTCAGTAATCTCCCCAGCTTCCTCAAGTATTACCTTCAGTATTCTCCTCAACTTTCACTTCAATTTTCTCCTCAGCATTCTCCACCTCCTCAACAGTTATCCTTATCCTGCTATCCAGTTAGTACCATTCTCCTCCAGACTTCCTCAACAATTATCCTCAATCTTTTGCTGAGTATTCTCTTCATCTCCTGCATCTCCCTATTTAGTATTCTCCTCAGCCTCCTCAAAAATGTTTGCTTCTCTTTAATTTTCAGCCTTGAGGATCAGTTCTCCCGGGAAGTCAAACCCATCAACTCCAGCTCCTGTTTCAAAGTTTGCACCAGGACACAGAAAATCAAGGAGTTTAGGCTCAAGGTACGGTTCATTTAGGAATGAACACTTTTGTTTTTTGACTCGATGGCATTAATACCCCAGTCACCTGATTTCACTTCACCATCATTGGTAACCTGGTATGAATCTAATAATAAAGAAATATTTACAAAAATTTATCACAAATAATCCTGAGGTTAAAGAATGTCAGTGACAGTTATTTCTCAGAACGTCAGGGGCGTAGCGAGGAATTTGCCAAGGGAGGGGCAGAGCCTGTAGGCAAACTAGCTAAGTGTAACGCCACCATGAGTTGGCGTGAGGCGTACAAGAAAATGTTAGCCGAAAATGCCTCCCAGATTGCTGGAAATGGCACTTCCCAGGCCTTGTTAGTTGCATCTAATCATTTTCTATTTTGAAATTACTAGGGATATCATAAAAAAATACAAAAAGTATGCTCAAGGGGGGGGGGGCAGTCGCCCCCTTCGCGCCCCTGGCTACGGGCCTGCAGAATGTACAGTGAAATAGTGCTATCCCCATTGCCTGTTTGTTCCCTTAGTAACGGTTCCTGAAAGTTGACTGATTTCTACGTATGGACTCTAATTGCTCTCGGTGATCATTTTGAATTTTCACATTTGGTCTTTTTTTGTCTTTATTTTTAGTATACCTCATCAGGTGAATCAGATAGAATCTCTAAGGTAAGGTCCTTTGATATTTAATACAATTTAGATCATAGAACAATTGGACAATACATAAATATGTGTAAAAGTAAGAGGGCCCGACGTTTCGATCCTAGCAGGATCTTCTCATCAACCAGTCTGTATGAAGAAGATCCTGCTAGGATTTGAAACCTCAGGCCCTCTTACTTTTACACATTCTATTACACAGGCTCTTTAGTGGATAAGCAGTTTGCTAACAGTTTTGTTTTATTTTGAATGCATAAATATCTTAGAAATTAAAACCTTCATCTTGCTGCATTTTGTGTTCAGTTTGTCACAATCTGGTTGCTGCTATTCAAAGTCTATCAGAACCACACCATGCACTTTGTGATGAGGCAACAACTGTTCCGAGTCTTTCAAATGAAGCAAGAAGACCTGATGATAACTTTGTGGAATGCAAAAAATGATCTGTGAGAGATCAAATGGTTGAATAATAACTTGTTAATATGAAGAAAAAGATGATTGTAAACCAGTGCCATAGTTAGACTTCTTTTAGGAGGGGGTGGGGAGGGGGGTCCAAAGCATTTCCATGGGGCAGGCAGAACCTATTTTCTAAAACAAAATAATAATTCTGACCATTTTTGGGCGAGGGTGGGGGATGCCTTGGGCCCCAGGCCTCCCTGTGGCTATACCACCGTTGTAGTTTTTAAAGTTGTATATATCAAACGCTAAATAATTCCTCGTACCTTTTAAAAGACATTGAGAAAGAAAAAGAGTTAAAGTTTAAGGTTTTACAGTCTTGTATCACGGCAAGGTCTTCTCACACAACTTTACAAGAGCTCTGAAAGTTTTCAATTCCAGTGTAGCGTGAAATAAGGGTTCTCTCTTGCGCCTTTGAAACTCCCTCTTATCAAACATTAATATAGTTAGGTTGTAATTTTTGGCTCCCATTCTTACCAGACATTCAGGATTTATGTTTTTATACTCCAACATACCCAATGGTTAAGAGTTGTTCCACTGAAACTCCTGTGTACTTGCATTGATTGATCACTTTCAGCAAAAACAAAATTTTAAAATTCCCCAAATGTCTTCTTTTCATTTCAGTTACAGCAATACCTACACTGGCAACGGTGCAAGGCATCTTCTGGACGACAGCTTACTGGAACACGTCACTTCGCCCATCGTAAGGCCCTCGGTGACAAGTTCCAAAGATGGTTCCATGAATGGGATGTCCATAGGTGAGAAACCAATGTCTTTTGCACATCCTGTCGATCAAGTTTCTAAAGCCCCTCCATATATTTAATTTTCACCATTTTTATATGGAATTTAAGGTGTGATGTGGTCATCAATATCACCTTTTGTGAGCAGGGTTCATGTGGAGGAGGACAGCAGATGGGAACAGTCCTGTCACGTAGAGAGAGCAATACTGAAAAATGTTTACGAAAAAAAAAGTAGATTTGGTCTATGCAGAGTGCAGTTGTTGTGATGTGACATGTAAGTTTTTTTTTTATGGTAAATATCCAAACCAGTTTAAGTTTTGGAATATAAATTAGGTATTAAGTTAAGATATGTTGAAAGTCATACCAGGGTAATGTAAACCAAATCATTCCCTAATTTTTCAGGTAGCAGCGAAGATTCGGAATACAACGAAGATCCAGAGGTGTGGATCAATCCAGATGGGTGAGTAACGGATCAAAAAAAAAAGATGATGATGGATTAAAGCTGAAGTGAAATATCCATTTTTGCTTTTTGCACTGAAAACCGATGATTAGAATACAGGAAATTTATCCTCAACATGAAAGGATCATTGATGACTTGTATTTCTTTACATTTGCCGTTTACTTCCAAAACTGACTGTAAACTAATCACAGAAACCCATTTGTGAAATTACATCGTGAGCAATCAGAAATGTGACCAACTTGTTAAAGGTGTATTAACTCGGGTCACCGAGTCCTAACAGTAATGCTTCTTAGCAAAGTCATGGAGCCTAAGCTTACATAGTAAAATAACATCGTCTGTCGTAACTCAAGATAACTTGTGTTGCTTTCATGGTGGAAGATAGAAGATACAATTCTAGTTTGTAGAACCTCAAAAGTCATTACAAAGTTTTACATAAAATGCAAATATCTCCATCAGGTTTGAAATCGAAATAGCTATATCAGAGGAAGTATTCTATATTTGGTCATATTCACAATTTTAAAAATTTACATTTTTCTACGCATGGTTCATGTCTATATTGATCTATGTAGTATAGGATTACTATCCTAACATGTGGTTTCATTACCTGACTTGATTTTTATCATGCATTTTTTTTTTTTTTTTTTTTTCAGGAGTGTCACTGAAAGCTGTGAAGACCTTGTAAATAATATTCCTGAGATATCACAGTCTTCCTTTACCTTCAGCAGTAAGTCGCATATCTTGTGACGTTCCTTTGTTTAACAATATTCTTTTTTCCATTTTATTCTGAGAGTTTTCTTCTACTGGATAAGAAATATTTTACCGGGTATGCGTTTAAAGGAAAAAATTCAATGCAAATCAATTCTTGATTAAATGTGACAAATTCCAAAATGTTGATTTTCTTCTCCAAACAACAAGATGAAATATGTTCACAATACGAGATACTTTCCTTTTTCCTTTCATGACAGTAAAACTAGTATTTGAGAAAACTTCTAAAAGTGAAGTCACATCACAGACCACTAAATGTTTGGATGTTTTCTGTCATTGTGAACTGGTGTTTTTTCTGTGTAAAGCATTCTAGTAACTCCTATGATATGACACATAAGACATAATGACAATCGCTTGATATGATTTTCTAACATTCTTTGATGGACATTTGACGAGAAAAAGTTTACACCTTTTCTTGTGCGTAAATTTTTGTGCATTTTCCGACAATTTGAACAATTCCAATTTGCACTTTGCATGCACTAAGTCCTAAAGTGAGCGGGGGGAAAAAAATTTCAAAACAAAAAAGTAGTCTTTTATAGTGACCTGCAATGTAATCTTCATTTGGTGAAGATTTTCTTAGTTTTGCTCAATTGTAAATTTTAGTTTGAGTAATACTTCATGAATTTTTGTGGAATTTACAGAAAATAATTCATAAAATGGGGGAAAAAAAGCTGCTGGTGTGACATTTATTCGAACAGTATAAAAAGTATCGCTTGCACTCGGACGTGTTTCATGTGTTAATATCTTAAGAGAGATGACCCTGAAAAATAGAGTCAGCTACTTTCGAACATGTCGCGAGTCGTCGTCCCGCACCTCTGGACAAAATGTCACCTATGTTTATGAAATAATTATGAGCCTTAATGCCATATTCATGTGTTATTTATATCCTAAGAAAAGCTGTGTATCGCGGGGGATTAATGTGATTATAAAAGCACGTATCAGTTGTTTTGACTTTTAATCTTGAAACTGTAGCTGTTAATGCCTAAAGGGTTGCTTTCTGGATGCCTGATTTTGATTCTACTCGTTGAACCAAAGAAATATTTTACCTCTCTACAAGGTATTGCAATCCCCCAGTCACCAGATGGAACTCATCTTCATGTATGGAGAGAAATAAATTATTTTGTGTATAATATTTTCATGTACCAAATCCTTGCGTAGATATTTTTTTTATTTGTTCATTTCTTAAGGTAGTTTTCAAATGAAGAGTTAGATACTTCATAATTAAGGTGCCTGCAAATTACTAGCGAAGAAGGGAATGTATCGAGATACATTTAATGTTATGGGGTTGATGAGATCTGGAGATTTTCTAGAAAAATGTAGTTTATTAGCCCTAATTTTAATGAGATTGCCATAGAAATCTTCTGTCGTCTAAAAATGGATTGACAGCAATAATTTGTTGATGTTGATTAATAGATATTAATGTCATTTCCTCAATATCATGCCAAGGTCAAAACTTTGAACGTTATGACAGAAAGTCAGGTGGGAATTATTTTAATAATTGTTCGCTGTCACATCATAAGTAACCAGATTCTTAACATCCAACATAATAAACATGTAAATTATAATAATCCGAGATGAGAACTAAAGGTCATAACCTGAATGAATGCATAGGTATTCCTCTATTTTGATTGGTTCAATGGGAGGATGGGGGCGGGGGGGAGGGAGTAGGAGTCAACATAGTAAAGAACAGTTTACATTTAGTTTTGAAGTCGATTCCAAATAAGCTTAGGAATTCAATGCACTTCTGATTATGCTGAATTTTTTTGTTTTTCTTTTCATGCTGTTCTTGTTCTTGTTCTTATCTTTCTTCTCTTGTAGGTGTGCTTAGGAGAAAGGTGGTTCGAAAAGCGGGTAAAAAACTCTCAGTAAGTCAGAATTTTTCAGAAGTTACCAAAAATTGAAAGAAGTGTCTGCCAGGGATTCCAGATCACTAATTATTTAATTGCAGTATATTAAAAATATCTCAAAAACAGAGCAGTTTTTTTTTTGTTCTTTTTTTTTCTAATTATGCACAACTCTACAAAAATCAATGCTCTTCTGCCATTCACATGTTTCCAGTTCTTTGAGACCTTTAAAATCTACTCGTCAAGTAGAATTTGACTGCATCTCGTTCCAGCAGGGATAAGATGCACATGTCACAAATCGTTTTGCATACTTTCCTTGCCACAGGTCACGTCGTTTACAAAATATTGGGTCGGACTCTGGGGGACCAACTTACTACATTATGCAGCTAAGCACTTCAACAGCACAGAAAGAGCTGATGTAAGTAAGAGTGAAGCAATTTACAGATCTGTTATAGAACACATTCTACATTATGCAGCTAAGCACTTCAGCATCACAGAGAGAGCTGATATAAGTAAGAGTGAAGCAATTCACAGATCCGTTTTATAGAACACATTCTACATTATGCAGCTAAGCACTTCAACAGCACAGAGAGAGCTGATGTAAGTAAGAGTGAAGCAATTCACAGATCCGTTTTATAGAACACATTCTACATTATGCAGCTAAGCACTTCAACAGCACAGAAAGAGCTGATGTAAGTAAGAGTGAAGCAATTTACAGATCCGTTATAGAACACATTTTACAGTCGATTGTTTGCAATAGTAAAAACTACAATACAGAATAAGAAACCCTGTCTTTGTTGCTTTAGCGTAAGGACAATGAACGTGTCTGGATGTTCCAGGGTTTACTGCGCCTGCATTTATACCTAAAATTTATATCAATTCTGCAGCTTTCTCTTTGTTGGCATATTTCTGTGACCAGAACTGACCGGAAAGATTTATATCATCTGACTCATTCTGACTCGTGCGTTCTCCTTTTAGGCCGTGTTGTGTTTTAATCCACTGGTAAAGTTTCTCTCCATCTGGTTTCGTCCCCCAAGGCTGCAAAATTAAAATTCTTTTCAAATGTTTTGTTTTCAAGTATTTGTAACCAGAGGCAAATAATAGCACATGTCGGCGATAAAGAGATGATCCTTTTGATGTTTGATGGATTCAGTTGAACGCTCGATAGATGTTAGTTTTTATCATAGTTTTGGGAACTGCATCTTCAGGCCCTTCGCAATCAACCGGGAGTCATCGTCCTAGTTGCATAAATAAGAGGATAAATGTCCTCCAGTATCTCTCCATTATGTTGAACTTGTGTTGGATACCCAAAGATATTTTCTGACTATAGCAGTGGCATGGGAAGTACTCGCTATGATCATATTAGAACTATATATGCTGCCACTATATTTCCCGGTATATTTTTCACTATGAAAATATTATGAATGAGCTGGAGTATGGAAGCAACAGAGAGCTAGGGTTCTGGACATTTGACTATGGTCTAACTTCAATCATAATTCTAACTAAAATACACAGTTTGACTGCTTAATACCGGATTTCAGTTAGCTCACTCAAAATATAAACAAAATAGAAATATTCAGAAAAGTGTCATCCGTTACCCTACCAACAGAGAGCTAGGGTTCTGGAAGTTTGACTATGGTTTAACTTCATTCATAATTACTAAAATGCACAAACCTTCATATTGGATTTCAAGTAACTCACTCAAAATATAAACTAAATAAAAAATTCAGATAAGTGTCATCCATTATACCAGTGTTCTTGCCATGTTAAGTGTTCTGTAGTGTGACCCTAGTATCAGGGGTGGGGATGGGGAGGAGGGTTTTATTTAGGACATTAAAGACAGGGATACTGTCCAATTTTGGATATTAATCTGATAAAAAGGTAATAAACCCAAGGGGAAATTTTTAAAGTCCCACACAATCCTTTATCCCAACGATTCAAATATCACACTTTCTCTCATGAGGTTGGAATTTACCGCCATTTGTCTTTCAGAGACCAAATTGTGACACTGCATCCATAACAGTATGTTCATATCTCATCTGTTTCTGTGTTTTGCTGGGCCAGGTCGCTGGGATGGGAGGGTGCAAGGAGGAAAATAGAAGGAACCCAGAAGCTTGGGGTTGAGGCGTTTTTTTGTACTTCAAAAAATAGTTTACAAAAAAGTTATCTTTCAAAACTTGATCATACAGTATTTTGAAATATCTTTTAATTGGTATGTTATTTTAGTTCGACCTGATGGTTGTATCATACTGTGTGAAATAATACTTGTGATCTCTCCCGTCCTTCTCCAGTTCAAGTCCAAACCGTGTAAGATGTTCTCCGTGAACGATTGGTTGGTCACGATGCCCGACACTCGTAACGAGAACACCATCATCCTCACAGATCCCAGTACAGGTGAGTTTGTTGATATATCCTCTGTCATTTTGTCGGGACATTTAATCGTCCGTGAAATAGCAGAATGAAATTGAAAGGGGGCATCTAATCAGCGATTGAAACTATTGTAAAAACAAACAGAAAAGTTTTGAAAGTGAAGAGTATAAGACAAGAGAAAGAAAAATATTTCAGTTTTGTTATAAATGCAGAGCATACTCTTAACCTTTTCTATCATAAGTGAGCTGGCAGTTTATTTACTAGATGATGCTTCTGTATGTTCACAGTGAAATGTATTTCTATGCCATGCATAAATCTTTGCAGTACTGTTGTTGAGGTTAAACATTTTGTAAGATGCTTTGATGGAAAAAAACAAAACTCTTAACTTAAAGGGGGGGGATTCATGTTAGGGGTATCATAAAATAAGGTTATCTGTAGGACAATACATTCTTAGGCAATCTATCGTTATTTTCTGTGACAGGGGGTATAGCCCTATGACTTTTTGTTTGGTTTAGCAAAATTTGTAAGAAAACTTTTTTTTGTATTTTTTTTGTGGCGTAATGCCTATTCAGGTAACAGCTACAAGTACAAAGCCAATACTTACTCCATTGCATGTCAGTGGATACGCCATCTTGACGCAGCAACCAAGAAACACAAAGGAACAAAGGTGAGAGGGTGACTGGTTTGAGGGTACAAGGTAAAAAAGAAGGAAAAATATAAACAATGTAGAGGGTAAGATTCCTTCGGAAATTCATTGTCCTCTTGTTTGCATGTTCTATTCGGTAAAAGTTTCCATCAGTAATGTCCTGAAATTTTGAAATTTTATAAATAAAAAATTGATTTGTGGATTTTTTTGAATAAGTCGATAGTTAAGTGTATGACAAAAAAACGTTGGGAACCGTTGGGAAAAAGCTGCTGTGTGTCATAGCTCTTACCCGCAGAGTGTCATTAGACTAAAAGCTATATTTGATTTTTCCTCTGCTATGCCATTCATTGTGAAAGCAATTTATCGATAGCAGATAGGCGTACGGGTCAAAAAAATAATTTAAGATTAAATAATTTAATTGTAGAATGTGATTTTTGCATCATAGGTCAAATTTATATCTGTGGTCCTCACATAAAATTATGCGAGATACGTTTTGGCGCAAAATATCGGCAACGATTTTCCCAGATGGCTGAAGTGATAAAAGTGTCGGTGGACAAGCCGAGTGCAATCGTGGATTTCGTTTTGATTATATTCAGTGTTTGTTTGATCCCAAATCTATCAAGCTGTCTACTGAAACACTTCAGCTATTGAAATCATGTTCTGGACTACACTTGTTAGGTGTGGTCAAAGTATTTTGAAATGTGTGCGCCAAGATACGTTAAGGGAGTACACAATTGTGTTGTCACTAGTGTTGTCATGTGAAAGTGTTTTTGCATGTTCTTAAAGTATAGCAACTTTGTTTGGTCAGTTTGTGTCTCATGGGAGGATAAACAGAGTAGGTAGGCACGGGGAGGGGCAGGAAGGGTGAGGTATGGTGGGGAGGTTTGGAGTATGAAATATAAATTAATATTTGTGGTATAAACACAATGTGTATGCTTTATACGATCTTGCCAAACTAATTTGTGCCTAACTTGCGACTCTTCATTTTCGGGCTTGTAATCATAGGCAGATGAAAATCTAATTCCATGTTATGATCCAATTTGTGTCATTTGGTTTTGTATTGTTTATTTTTCAGGCACCAGCTAACTTAATGAGTTTTGAATGATTTATGGAGGATAGTTTAGACGGCAGTTATCCATCACAGACATTACTGGTGTTTATACTACATATGAAAAAAGAAAGCGTGGAGTGATTAGACCGGGCATTTTTAACAGGACAGTGCATTGTTTGTATACATCATTGTGCTGATCGATAGAGACTACATGATGAGTTTGAATTCAATGGAGGACTCCCCAGTCTGTTTTATCCTGTTTGGTAGTTGATGGGATGGCTTATACAACATGATGAGGTTCAGAGGGACAGCAATATATGGAATACGGTTGTCTTGTCTAGAGCAGATACAAACACTGGCTGATACAACATGATGAGATTCAAAGGGACAGCAATATATGGAATACGGTTGTCTTGTCTAGAGCAGATACAAACACTGGCAGATACAACATGATGAGATTCAAAGGAACAGCAAAATATGGAATACGGTTGTCTTGTCTAGAGCAGATACAAACACTGGCTGATACAACATGATGAGATTCAAAGGAACAGCAAAATATGGAATACGGTTGTCTTGTCTAGAGCAGATATAAACACTGGCTGATACAACATGATGAGATTCAAAGGGACAGCAATATATGGAATACGGTTGTGTTGTCTAGAGCAGATACAAACACTGGCTGATACAACATGATGAGATTCAAAGGGACAGCAATATATGGAATACAGTTGTATTGTCTAGAGCAGATACAAACACTGGCTTATACAACATGATGAGATTCAAAGGAACAGCAATATATGGAATACAGTTGCATTGTCTAAAACAGATACAAACATTGTGGACTTGGAATGCAAAACAAGGATTCAGCAACAAGATTCGGCCATGTCCAACGGTTGTCCAGGGACTGAAGCAACCCTGGAGAATTTCTGCGGCGGGGTGCACCCAATAACACCAATGCCACGTATTCATTATCGTATAATCAACGTGAGGGAAAAAAGTAGGCTCAAGCAACATGAAATGATTCAAAACGACAGCACTACAACGGTGAGAAGTTATCAACACCAAGGATTTATTTGGCATTCGTCTTTTGTCTGTAAAAATTGGTCTGTCCTTCATCGCAGCAAGTGAATTGGCTTGTGATAGTATATCAAGGCTGTCCCATCGTCATGACCGTCTTATTTTAGAGTGCAGCCATCTTGTTTTATAGAGACTTGCATGGTTATCCAACTCTTAGAACTTTGGCTCTGTGGAGAATAAGTAATCATGTAATAGAAAGTAAACTGTAGTAACATCCACTGCTCTAAACTGATTCCTGTAATCAACTTTGGTCTGTGAACTTAATGTGGCATTATTGAAGAAACAAGGCCGTGAGTTAGATTTGGGCGATGGATCCTGTAAGCCTTTGGCGACCATTATCTGTTTGGCTGCTTCTTGAGCGGAGAGTTTTTAATGCTACGGATAATTTTTTCAAATCGATTGACACTGTATGTTAACCGTCCGGTGAAATGTCATCAGAGGTTCAGAAGATCAATTTTGTTGCTTGGGTTAAAGAAAGGATTAGCTACAGGTTAGCTGATCCCCTCCACCTCCACCCTACCACACCCCTCTCCCTCTCCTAAAGTGGAAGGTAATATGAATAAAGCTATCGACTCAGTACATAATAGAATGTAATAGACGGAGAATAACGTTTCATACCCATTCTTTGCCCGTATTTGACCCTGTCAGAGAAGTGAACCACACAGACTAATATTTTGAGGCTTCTTCTAATTTTGTAAATATATATTAAAAATGGACATTTAATGCCTGTTTTGTGTGTGAGCCAAGAACTGGTGTGTTTTATTGAACGTACAGTAGTAGTAGCAAGAACAATGGAACATGGAACAAATATTAGCAACAAGAACACAGATGGCAGAAAAAAATTCAGATAATACAACAAAGTGTGTGTAGGTTAATCTAAGTAACATCTCGATATAAAGAACTTACATCGTTTGATATTAAAAAGATATTCAAGCTACGGAATCATTGTGGTAAGAACAGTTCGTTTTTTAGTTAAAGGTGAGGGTGGGATGGGTGTGGGGGGGGGGAGTGTAGATGATGTAAGATATATGTTGCAAACTATCTAGTGAGTGTTTTATTGGATAATGAGAGGTGTCTCTAATTGGTTATTTGAAGTCCCCCATGTGAAGGGACAAACATAATTTGCATTTAGACAACAAGTCACTTTTCACAAAGTTTAGACTGATGACTATACTGCTGTGTAATACAGTAAATTGAATGTGTGACCGTCCATAGCTGTGTTTGTAATACTTCTACAAAAACAAAGTTTTTAACCATTTTTTTGTTTTTCAGGATTGAGTCCAGTTGTTTTTATGCGTCGTAAGTAACGGACAGCGATCCATTCAGACGTTTATTGTCAATGTGTCTTCAGAAATATTGGTCTTGATATCACATTAGATTGAAGAAAATACATCCAGAACAATTAAGAAATTTACAGCACTTTGTGAAACTTTTTGTTCAACTTTTTCCACGGGAGATTATTTTATTTATAGTTTTAGCCAAACACTAGCCTGGTATATTAATTATCTGTCATGATGTGCGATGGTTTGTGGATTAGCATAATAAAGTGTATTATTTCTAAGGTGGTTAACAACTCTCATATGAGGAAATAAACTACTGTGACAGATTTCACCAAAGACCATTCTGGTGAAAGAAAAATATATATACATCAGTGTTATGTTGCCAGATGAAAAATTATTTGTTAAAACATTTAGTGGACTTTATTGCACTGCTTACCTATATCCTCACAACAAATGCACTCCACAATTTAATGCGCAAGTAGTTACCGGGGGTTTCATCAGTTTGAGAACAGTAAATTGAAGGTTTTCTTTCTCTCTCTCCCTTTTCTTTTTGTCTGCTTTCTCTTTTTATTTTCAGGAACGACATTAAATCTGTGTTCATTTTCTTAAATGCTTTCGGAATTACAAGTGCAATGTACATGACATTTATGACCACCAAATGTATATATATTGGAACATGCTTTCATATGTACAATATTATGCTTCAGGTATTTTAGAAAATACTGAAGCATATGCAAAAAGTATGTAAATAGAGTGGTGAGTATGTATGTATGGAGCATTTTAATTATTGTACAGCATGCTTTTCTTAACCAATGCATACACTCAATACAAAAAGCAAAGCATGACAGTTTTTCTACAAACATACTCTATTAAACCACACAAATTGATTGATATTTTGAGTATAAAGTCAGTTACTTTTCTTTTCACTCCTTTCTTGTATTTTTTTTCGTTTGTCATATCTCGACCGATCAAATAACACACTTATGTGAGATTTTTGGAGATAAATTGTGTATGATCTACAAATTATTACATTTGTGTGGACTATTCAAGAAAGAGAAAATTGTTTAAAGATGTTTTGTTGAATTAATTGGTATTCATTTGGCTAAAAGTGTTTCTGACACAGCAGAACCAGTTGTAGATAAAATATTTCCAATTTGCCGAGAGTAAATGTTCAAAAAAGTGAACACTTTTTCCATTGGATATTCTGGGGTTTTTTCTTACAATTTCCCTGTATGTGTGCATTTTTTTTAATAGCATTTTGAAAACCCTACAAAAAGTTTACCAATCCTTATTTCCTCTGCTGTGTGTCTTTTCTGAACCGTTTGACAGTGTAAACTCTTTTTGGAATGTTTTACTTGTAGCAAATTTTTAACAGAAGGGAACTGTCCCAGCAGTACTTTGTAACACCTAGTTAATATTCATATAGAGTTTGTACAGTTTTCATTAGACTTGTTTATGTGCCATTCGGGTTTTGACCGTCATTGCATTATAGAGTTGTACAACCTACACGACATGGTATGCCCGGTCTATACAGAATAGAATATGGTGCATAGCCCGCATTGGGGTTATGAGCTATGACTTGTACAGTCTATGCATTATGGACCGTTACAGTCTGTTTATGATATCTTCAAACAATATATGGTACATAGATTTGGACATGGCAATATGCTAGATCTTTATATGGTCTATGTATCATAGGGTTGTACAGTGTACGTGTTACATAGACCTGTGTGCATTCTGTGCCATTGACTGATACAGCAGTAGCCTATCACACTATGATAGTAGAAGTATCTAGCCTAGCCTACATGGTTGGGGCTGAATGTACACTTTTGTAAGAAAAGTAAAAATGTAAACTCTAGAGACTTGACTGGTTGAGTAGCAGAAGATGATGGTGACAAACTTCCATCTAGTGTAGATAAAGTTGAAGAAGGCCTAGAAATTTTACATGTAGTACGATGTAGGCTACTGTTAGGCACTGTCATAGAGAAAAAACTGCAGCAGCTGCAAACTCCTGTGCAGCTAGAATGAATCAATATCAAACAATAGAGATTATCTCTACAGACCAGCAGTGTCTATTTGTGTGAAAATGTTGAGCACAAAAGATATGTACTTTGCAGCCTGGCTGCAGGATGGTACGCAGCCCCCTCAGCATCTATTGATATTTGTACCTTAGTGTTCTTAGATTGCTTATCTTATGAATCCTTTGTCTAAATTTAGATGCTCGTCTGCAGGTGTCATGTTGATTTTACACCATCCAGCTCTTTGTGTGTCATTTCTGCAGCTGTGTACTTTCCACAAGTGTACTCTGTACAACCCAGCATATTGTACCTGCATTTAACAATAGAAACTACCAGTATCAGTTCACTGGCTGTTAACCTCCCTTACCTGCCTCCACACAATTGTTGCACTTTTTTCTTTTTCTTTTTTTAAGTTACTACATCTGGATTTATAGGCTTTTTGCACTTTCATTTCTGGTGTGCCCTTCCTCTTGTTCAAAGCAGCTGTTTTCATTGATGTTGCTTAAGGATTTGATATGTAAATAAATCATCAGTTCAGTTTTGCAGTTTCACCAATCAAGTTTTGTTTCAGACAATAAGCTAAAATTAGAAAATGATTGAAAATTTTCACCCTGCTATTGCATGTGACTAGTATTACGTCATAAAGCAGTGGTCTGCAAGCTATTCTGGCTCTTTGGCATTCGGCTATGACCCATCGATCATTACTACCCCAACCCCCCTCCCTCTGGCCAAGGTTATCATAACAATACCACTGGAAAAACTTTATAGTACAAATGGCTAGCTGTACATTTTACTTTTAGAGATTTTTCTTCTGCGATTGGTAAAGCCTAATCAAAAGTAACAACTTTCCACAGCTTCTGACAACAATCTCGCTGCCCATCGAAAATCCTTGGCTAGCCAAACTTTCGGTTTGGGACCCATAGGTTGCAAAGGACCGTCATCCTAAGTTGTCTGAGTGACAAACTGTTTTGCATTGAGAGTATTCCATTGTTCCTCACAGATTAATATTCACAGTTAAACAAGATAGCTATACAGAGATGTCTTTATAGTTAGTAGTTTAGTAGTAATCTTATTTTAGACATTCCCTCAGAAGGCCTGGTCAAATTTTGAAACAATTTTTTTCTGTATATAAACCAATGTTGATCACCCCCAGAATTTTACATTATAGTTGTTTAAATCCTTACTGAAGTTAACCCTGGGTGACTATCAAATAAATCCAATATTCGTAAGTGAGACGCTAAAGATTTTAATCAACTTTGAATGGTAAGACTACATTTGTTACATTTGACCAGAGGAGGAGAAACTCTTGTACAGGTAACCTCTATTTTCTTTTCATCCTGTTTTAGTGCAATGTTTTGCTAGTAAATTTTTATTTGAGAAATGGTAAAGGAAACAAGCAAACTGGTATTTTGCTGTTTTCTTTTCTCTTTTGGTTTCGTTTTTTTGTTGTTTTTTCTTCTCCTTCTTGGGTTTTTATGTTAATGGAATTTTGGTGGAATGCTATAATGTTCTAAAAATAACAGGATCTCACTTTTTAAGCATTTTGAGGTATCGTCAAGTCGGAATGGTCTGGTACTGTGACATATTTTTGCCATCAATGAAGCTACTTGCAGTGGAGATGCGACAATGGTGTATTATCAATTAATTATTAAGTATATACACTGAGTATTTAATCACTGGATATTTATCATTATTGTATTAAAATATAATCTTATTTGATGAGAACAATTATCATATTTGTTTTGGTCGTATATTTTTTATTTCTTTTAGCACTCTCTTCTTCCTTTCACCCCCTCCCAACCTCCACCCCCCTGCTTTCCTCTTTTCATTCTTCACATCTTCACCATGGTGTGTCAGAATTTTAGTCTTCTATCTCGTTTAAAGGAAGACAACAGAGACTAAATGGGACAAGTAACTGAGCGAAGATGGTGTAAAGGTGAAAGAGGCAACCAGTTTATAAAGCTATATTGGGTCTGCTATACTGTACATGAGCCAATAAGCTCTTTTATTTTATATCATAACAAGTTTTTAAGGAAGGACATAGGGTCTTGGTCCACCACCCCCCCCCCTCCCCCTCCCCAGATATATGCTCATTATCCTATCTTATGTGAGCATTCGGTGGACTTGGGAACAAATGATAGTTCTGACAAAGATGTGTCAAAGTGGAGAAATTTGACGTTCATTATAGCCAGGTAGGTACACCAAATTTCAGCACAGGTGAACTGTCACTGTTAACAGTTCTTCAACCATTCTGATCTTAAACTGAGATCGAGCATTCTATAGCCGCTTCAAATCAGATTCCATTTTCATGTAGGCACTCTTCGCAAGTATATGTTTCCCATGAACAGTAGGCGACCCCTTGACTTAAGCCACATACACATATTGTATAATGAACATATTGTTCTTCTTTCTACAAGAAATGGGTCGACCTGTTTATACAGTGAGCCATGTCGTGATGTTAATGATCACTATACATACAATATACATAATATACATACATAATATAGGTCTACATAGGTAATACATACATAATATACATACATAAAATATATACATACATAATAACATACGAAATATACATACAGACATAATATACATACATACAATAAAGAAAAAATTTCCTAGTAAAGAAGACACACTTCCAACCATCATTGTCGATCTATGTTACTTAGACTATACTGTCATAAACAAATTCCCTCGACCGTTAAATGGAACACATTCCATTCGGGAGATTTAATGTTCATTCACCACACAAGAAGAAGACTTGATCAAGTCTAAATATGGGAACATGGAGCCACGCATGCTTCAATTGTTTATGATTTTCTTTAATTATTTACAATCTATTTTCTCTGGGGTAGATGGAAAGTTGGAAATGCTGAATCTCTTCACATGGCATTAGTTTAAGTTATCAACACTGTTAAGATCCAAATTACCTATAAATACGAATAGAAAACAAAAAATTAATCCTGATATCTCCCAGCAAACGGAGCGGGATGTTTCTTATCTGTTAGGGACCTTTGTAATTCTTTGCAAAGATGTATGTCATATTGGTCAATCATATTAGTTGGGTTTGGGTCTCCATTATCCTTCCTTCTTTTTTTCCTTCTATTTCTTATATGGGGGGGGGGGGTCTAGAGATCGTCGGGCATACAATTTATCAAATTCTAGTACGTGTGTATATTTTAAAAAAATTGTTAAAGATTGATAAAATGAAGACGATTGTAATAACTGTTCAGTGATTAAATTGGTTAGTATCCTAATTTTACTTGCTTCTGTATGAGGCAAAACTGTACCCAAAATTGGATGGATACGTACGTAGGCCTACCCAATGTTGGGTCAAATATATCCCCAACTTTTTTCTTTTACCTATTACCGAAAATGAAATCCTTAAGCATATTAAGTCTCATTAACCTAGTATACAGCCCCATAAGCCTTAAGTTCATAAATGGAATTGATACCAAGCTCATGAATTCACTTAATTCTTTCAAAAGGAAACTCAAGGATGAAATTGTAGGCAAATATATTTTGATAATCTCCTTCCTAGCCATCTCATGTTTATTCGTTATTTATTTTTCCTGCATTTTTCGCTCATCTTTTTCTATCCATCCATCCATTCGTCTATCAGTCGATCTATGTATCTGTCTATCTATCCCTTTCTTCTTCTCATTTTCTTTTCTTTTCTTTTCCACTCTAGTTTCACGTTTTCATCTGTCCTTTCTCTTTCCTATCTGTAATTACTTTAACAATCTTTCGTGTAATTCAAGCTCTTTTGTTCTTGTATCGTTTTCGTTATGATTATCACTAGCCTTGTTTACAATATCTATGTGTAGTGCTTTTCATGAGCTATTATGTCATTTTCCATTGCTTTACTGTATGTAGTATGTTATTGTCTGTTCGATAAGTGTCAAAAGTAAATTTGAATTTAAAGTACTTTACTGAACTGAATTATTGAATATTAAATTAATGTGCTAGTCTTCCCGTTTTGTGGATCACTGTCTTAATGCATGTGTTCGAGTCTCGTCTGACTTAGCACTTCTTGGGCAAAACACATATTGAGATATTTCGCGCCCTGCTTTCTAGCTTTTTCGTTTGAAGGGTTGGCCACTTTGATGCAATGATAATTCGCACAATCGCGATTGAGTCAAATTTTGCAAGATTACTAAGGGCAGAAATAGAACATGAATCCCCCCCCCCCTAAATGAACATACAAACAAATAAAAACACGTCGTTGGTGTTATCTTTACGATTTTTTGACGCAATGGCAGTTTTCTTGAAATGCCCCAAGCTTCCGAATGTTCGTTAGTTAACACGGGTCGAAAGTTCATCACTATATTCGGGCAAGTATATTTATATATATATTCTGGAATTAGTGTAAGTAAACTGGAAGGGTTTACTTGTGTGATGACTGGCGTGAAGCATTTTTCTATGCGGGCAAATACAACCTGGTAAGGTGTCAGGTTTTTTGACAGGCATCTCTTGTCTCTCTCAATCCCATGTTTTTTAAAATAGGGTTACTTAACCTCGATAAAATAGATTTGTTAGACGTTCTTGTGCTTCAGGGAAAAAAAGTTATATATAGCTAAGGAGGTACTCCGCGGAGGGATATTTTACTTGGCATAACTGAAAGAGAAAGTAACTCATAAGTTGAAGCGAAATGTTTTAGTTGAAAACCCACTTAAGGCAAAACTTTCTGAGTTTCAATGTATTTGGTAGACTTTTAAAACAAAATCACATTAAGCCCTTCGGACATATTTTACTTTCAGTATTTTTCAAGTGCTTCATGTTAATATTTAAAGGGATAGTCAAGAGAAAGTCTGACCATATTTTGGGCTATGTAGTGCAAGAAGAACTTAATTTCAGTAGCCAGTTGAAATTTACATGTAATTTCTACATATGTGCTTTCAAGATATTGATAGTTGCATACTGAGAGGAAAATGTTTTTATTTTTATTTTTCACTTTATTGTTTTGAACTTGGATTTGTAAATGCATCCCAATTTTTTACAAGAAAATTGTATGTATATTTGTAGGCCTATAAAACATATTTGTCAGTGTGCATCTATAACACCACACCTGGTTGCTTCAAGTTGGCCCACTTTGGTATAAAACATGTCAACTTGAAATATTGTTATCTCGGAAAAGATGCATAGGAATTGAATTTCAAATTTCACCAGGATGATTAAACTGTGTGACTCTTTCATCAGACAAAATAAAGTTTCACCTGGAGTCCTGGACTATCATTTTATCAGTATATCAATATATAAATTTTTCATTCTTGCATTTTACCCGCAATCATCTACAGAAAACAACAGAGGGAGTTCCTATTTCTGTGAGAGCTCAGAACAAAAATAGTCGACCGCCTCCACTTTCAATATTAGTCTGATCAGCTGGAAGTGTTTCACTTCCGTTGTGTGGATGTGCATTTGTCAGCGCTGATTGTATAGCAGCGTACACAAACACGTACTTGTAACAATACTACACGTTCACGTTACACTACTGTCAAGAAGTACGGGACTGGCAGAATATAACTACCTGGGACGTAATCAGTGAGATATTGTACATACTGTAGGACCTCCGAACGGGACTGGGACTAAGACTAGAGCTGGCAGATTGCCTCATACAGTATTTCATACGTTTCATTTTCTGTTGGCCATCGGGGATTATTTTATTAACTGGAAGCTTAAAGCGATGAGTATTTTGTACCATTAATTCTGGTGAGTTTGTTCGGACGTATACTATAGGACGTTTGTAAAAGTGAAGTTAGCAACCTAAGCAAAACTAACGCTAGGGCTACACATAAACAAATAAATTAGTCATATTCCCAGCTATATAAATATGTAAGCACTACTGAGTAGTGCAGTGTAGGCCCGTCCCCAGGAAACCTAAACCTGTGTAAATGTTACATGATACTACCATACTTGGTAGGCTGCAGCTTATTACAGATAACGTTAGACCTAGGCTGGTATGCTATAAGTGCAGTCACAATTTAGGGCCTAGTATGACTTGAATTTAAGGAGTGCAGAAAGAACTTAAGACTAGTAGTAGTATGGAATACAGTGCCTCAGAGTGGGTTAGCTAGTAGAACTGGTACCATTTATCATAGTGTTAATTCAGAGTAAACTTTTGTGTCACCTAACAAGGCCTAGGCATAGTGAAAAAAAACCATGTTCAGCCAATGTTTGCCTTCAGATATGTTGAAACCTCATGGGACAGTACACAAATGCCACAAGCAACCATTCCATTTATCCAAGAATGTTTTTATGATTTTTTTTATCTTAGTAATTAACTTGGGCCTACAGAGATTATGAAAATTGAAGCTTGATATATATAGGGTTACCATTTTTCTTTGAGCTGAAAGTGGGACTGATCTGGGGGAGCGGTCTAATGGGAGGGGGTGTCCCCCTCCCCTTTGCAAAAAGTTTGATTTTGGGACCTACCTAGAAGCCAAATGGTGCAATATTTAAGGCTGATTTCACTAGTTTTGTTTGCCTAATATGTGGCCTATTTCAGAAATGTAATTCATGCTACAGTATTTCTGGTTTGCACCACATTTACTCCATGCGGACTGGTGATAAAATTAATACCATGGTTGCACAACTACATCATCATGAAAAATATCCAAAAATGAACAGCACAACTCAAACTCAGTTCCGTCATGAATATTTGTCCCCTCCACTAATCTGCTAGAGGAGTCCCGGATTCTTCAACAGGTATGAGTGAAGAACATTGAACGTCCCACGTCAGTAACGATACTCAATTCCATCGCAACGACGCACGTGGATTCGTATTCCCGCACACTACAGGGTTACCATACCGAGTCGTCGTCTGCTACAGCAGCTAACGAGCTGTTTATGTACACATAACTTGGCGCACATAACTTGGCGATTGCGAGTCTGATCCGAAAAACTTGTACTGCGTATATTCGTTTCCAGGAAAATCGGGACAATTTGTCTTACCGGCCGGGACGCTCACTTTTCCTCTCAAAAACGGGACAATCCTGATTAATCGGGACGGATGGTAACCCTAGATATATAGGCCCAAACTTAGTTTACATTATAATATAAATGTATGTAAAACATGCAGACTGAAGGCCAATCACATTTAACTTTTAAGTCAGATATTGTGTGTTTGGTCAAAGTACTGATTTAACTTATTGTCAACATATATATAGATATATATGCTTCTAAACACGCTACAGTAATTTTAGAAACGGCTGCTTTCATGTCATATATGTAATTGGTTCATATATAAACCTTTGACATTTATTCCTTTGAGATGCACATGAATACCAGTCACATCGAAAGTTTACCAACAGTTAATTATATAGAGTTTGTGATCGTTTCTGAATGACAATCTTTCTTGATTCATGTTCATGGTAGACCCTAGTACACCTCCATTTGAAGATATGTTATGTATGTGATTGCAGGGATTGTGCTGTACAATGTACATCATTAGCACTGTGTTGGGACATGTTCAGGTTATAAATTAGACATAACTGAGGCTGTGATCCTCTTATAGACAAAGGGTTCTTTATGAGACTGTTTCCACGTGTTTATGTCTGCTGAGACCGCAAGTCTGCCAGGTAAATGGCATTGTTGCAAACATTTCATTTGGAGGCTTTCAATTTCATAGACTGATAATACATCAGTGGTAAGCACATAGATACTGCATACATTAGGAGGTGTAACATAAATATTATTGATAAGGGGTTTGTAGGGATTCATGCATCCTTTTGCTCTTTGTATATATGTAAAAGTTGTGTTATACTTCTGTGCCCCACTTTGACAATGGGATGTATGATTTGAACAACATTTCTTATGAAGAAGTAAAATCATAGCAATTCTGAGCTCACTAGTTAGAATTCTGAATGTTGTAGCCAAAAATGTCTTTTTAATTTCTATTTGTATTAATATTGTTCACAACTATCGTGTGCTGGTCTTATAGAAGTTACAGTATTTAGCTAGGACCAGATTGAGAATTTTTTAATATTTTGACAGTCTTGAATTTAGTAATTTAGTTTAGAGGTTGTAATTTTATAAATACCTTTGGCAGTATTGATAACCAGTTGATGTCAAGGTTGTACAGTATAATTTGTTCCACCCTCCCTCACACATCCATCCTCACCCCTACTCAGTAAATACAAAAATCAGTCCGTGGCAAAAGCTTGATCTGTCTTATATGAGATATAAAACTTAGTACACGTGTATGTTCAGTTGGTACAACAACTGTCTTTATATTGTACGCATGATTGTTTACATTATTTATTAGAGCTTAATGGTTAGGCCCTGATAACCTACCACATGTACAGTATGTTAGTCCAAATATAATTGGCATTGGTATCTTTGTAATGTTGTATTATTAATCTCATTCATGCCCAGCCTTCTTAATAAGTTACATTGTAACTTGATCTTAAGTGCTTGTGTGATTTGTCTGAATAGCTACATGTACGTGTGGAAGGGAGAATTGGGGAGGGAGGGAGGGGAGAGTTAAAGCCATGGGTGTGTGAATTAGTTACCCAAAACAGCAAATCTAATCAGTTGGATAAATTATTTCTTTGTCCACCTTAATCTTTGCAAAACAAGATCTGCAATTATTTTTGCTCGTTATCACTTTAACAATTACCTTTTACTATCAATGCTCCCCATTAGTGCGGTTATTTAGTTGAAACTGAGGTAAGCATAATCCAGCCTGGAATTAATTAATGTACCCTTTTGTCAGCGAGAGGAACCATCCATAATTAAATTACTGCCGTCATTCGTTCGTTGTGAACATTGCTAACTGGACAGCTTTCAGTATGTTTCAAAACATTGGTGCATGATTCATGTGAAGTGATGAAGGTTCCCGTCACTGGTTTGGAATGTAAAGTGATACAGGAACAATGACAGTAGTAATGAAATGTTTATTTGAAGTCATTCATCTTCTGGGGTTTGTTTAGAACCACAAGACACAGGAATTTACTTGGGAAACAATGTGATAGACAGGCTCACTAGTTGTATAGATCTGTCAGCATATATAATGCACCATATGCAAGGATACTGGTGCTAGCGGAATGAACTTGGAATTTCAACACAACTGGAAAGGAGATCTATTTCAATTGTGGGGCATTATTTTGACTTGCTAAGGTCCTGTATTTTGATTAGCAAAATAGTTTATACAGTGAAAGAATTGGTCTCTGAAATTGTAGTAGGTTCTGTTATGTACAGTTATAGTTATCAATGTAGGTAAAAGACACAAGAAAAAAATTTCAAGGGATTATGGACTTATTGAAGCAAGAACAAAGTTGTCACAGGTTTAGTAATTATTACATCTAAATAATTATTAATAATTATTAAAATAAATTTTTTTAATTGTTTTTATTTTTAATTTAATTTTTAAAAGATACATACAGTATATCATATCATACACTGTATAGTATAAACATAATCAACTGAAATGTTGATGTGAACAAATATAAAATAACAATTCTTTACATTGTTTGCTTCTAATCTGTTGTGGAATTCACTTTATGACCCCCTGGGATTTTTTTATTTGGATGTGACCAACTTACATGGTGTAGGTTCTGCTAAGTACTCTTTTCTTGCTCAATATTTGGGAGGTGTTTGCATGTACCTGTAAGACCTGCCAGCATTGGAGATGTGCAGAGCAGACAATGGTTTGGTACACAAATGTCTGTGTAGCCAGCAAATATGCTAGAAGTCAAGTAATGGTCACCTCATATTTCACCTTTGACAAGCATATTACTTATTGATATCACTGTCACCCTCAAAGGAATTTTCCTGCATAGATGTAAAATTGAATGTTCATCAATTGGAAGAGTTAAAGCTTCCCAGAAATCATTTTTCAAAACTGTAAATTATTATTTAGCACTTGTGCTAAAATGTGGGGCCTATGATGACCTTGAAGCACTGACCCTGCCCTAGAAACTTCTACATCTCAATTTGAGAAACCTTTTCGCTTTCTCCATATTTTTCAATGAAATGTCTATAAATATAAAGCATAGGAAGCACTGTAGAAATGTTTGCCGACATGATGCTGTTTTGAAAAAGAATATGGTTATTAATTTTTTAACAGTGCTTTAATACTTACAGTGGGCCATTAAACATTTGCTCAATCACAGAATTATCAGGCTATTAATCTTTTGTGAGATTTCATGGTAGGCTCAAGTTAATACCTACAGTCATTGATTTACTGCTGAAAACTCTACTCTTTGAGCGGTGCTAAGTTGTGACATTGCTCTGTTGGTTAAATCTGAACAAAATTAGATGATAATCGTGTCTATTATTATGGATGAAATTGGTTTAAATTTTACAGACTCATCATCATCATCATTATGATATTTATCATATGTATTCCATGTGTACTAATATTGTAATTCTGAGTGAGCCTGTAAGTTTGTCTGGGAATTATAAAGTGTTCCATTTTGCAAGCTCCTGGAATGTGTCTCATATAAATACTGTGGTTACAACTTACTGTGTTAAAAACACTGCTTTACATCCTGGGACTTGTATAGTGATTTTAATACATGTATCTTCCATAGCATTTTGCGATGCAATACCGGATAAGCTACATCCCTGTTTGTCTCTCTGGCCTAGCCATTTCCAGATATTAATGTATACAAGCCAATCAAACTAATCTATATTTGGTGTCTACCATTTAACTAAGTACTCCTGATTTTAGAGTGCTCAGTGGCTTCAATTGAAAGAAAGAAAGAAAAAACACAAAAAAAACACTTCTTTTTCAAGCCTTTGATGTGATGATGTTTGTACAGAATTTCAATATTGCGATTCTGAGGTGCAGCTAGGCATGTGGAAGTATCTTGGTAGAAATCCTTTTTGCACCACAATTAATTTAAAAGATAAATTGACAACTTTGTTCATGTCCTGGGGTTATGAAACATCTGAAGTTTATCGTATGCCGATCTTACGTTAAAGCAAGTTTGGTCATTCATGGAATAGAGTAAAATATTACTTACGCGTTTACCTTTGTCTTTCAGCAGCTTTAATTTATAGTTAATTGTCTTTGAACAAAATCCTATAAACAAGAACAGGTTTCTAGCTTGACTAGCCAAGTTTCATTTCAAATAATAGCCAAAAAAAAAGAAGAAAAAAATAAAAATGAAAATTGTTAACAAAATTTCCAAATTTGCCTTTTGCATGGTATTAGTTCTAATTTCTAAAATGAAAAAAAAAAAGGGTTTTGAGACAATATTGTCTAAAAGTAGAGCAGTGTTTAATTTAACCTTAATGTTGATGTAAATTTGCTGAATATCTCCAGTAGATTTTCTTTAATAATAACTTACATTATAATATTTCATACAGTAGGTTTGGCAAATTTGGGAGAAAATGCAAAAAAATCTGGATTAATCCAATTTGTTTCCTGTATTTGTCCATGTGTGACCAATTTGAGAGTAAGGTACAATAGGTGAGGGTGAATTACAGTACCATAATACCATGTAGTAAAGTTCTGAAATAAAAAAAAAGAAAGAATGATATAATATTTATTCTGTTTATGAATACAAATTTATGCATGAACAATATGGAATGTAGTCACATTGAGTCAGTGGCCTGAGTCAGTTATATTTCAGTGTCCTGACACTCTACAAAGTCTGCCAAAAAAAAAGTGCTCCAATTTTTCAGTAAAGTGCATTATTCACACCAGATTTCCATTGACTCCGAACGATATATTTCCCTGTGTTTTGAACGTCATTTCTTTATTACGAGTGATATATATATCTACATCCTCTGACCTTTATTACAAACTGTGCCAGTTTTATGAAGTGACGTCAACTCTGAAGTGCTATAAAGTATCTGCTATCATTAGAAGGTAATGTGAGATGCTAACAGTGAACATCGATGGCTGCTCACTGGACTGTGTACGAGAGACTCATTCCATCTCTCTCTCTCTCTCTGTCTCCTAATTTATGCAAAAATATTTCCTCTTGATTCTAAAATCAGAGTGATTAGAGTTGAAGTGTAGTGATTTTTTTTTGGTCTTTGAAGGTTTAGAAATAAAATGGCAGAGTCTTAAGTGTGAATTATAGGATTCGGTTACTGTACATTCTGTAGCTGTCGGCACTGTTAGCCGGTATGTGCAACTCTGCATTAATTATGACTTAATTGGATTTTTTTTTTTTTTTCCAGGTTCGCCTAAAAAGTTTTGAATTCAGCTCTGTATTTTGTGTAGTAGATTTGCTGTACTGTAAAATACTGCGTCGGTCAAATTTACATTTTGATCCAGCTTTCTCTTCATAAATGTCAAAATTGATTAGATTTCAGCCTTAACATTTGTTGTATTTAAATAAAAAATATCCAAAGTACCATACATTAATGTGTACCTTTATTTAATTGTCCATAGAAATGCTTGATACCATTTCTTTGTGAAATTTTCATTAGTTGTTTTTATAATTTATTTATTTCTTACTTTTTTTTGTGGAAAAAAGATGTAAATTAATACAATTATGGAAAATCTGTGAAGGGCAATTTTGATTCAATTTCATGCTGCCTTCCCCTTTTTTAATATTTTTGAAATGCGTTTGATGAAAGTTACATTACAAAGAATATTAGAACCTTAAAATAGACCCGATGGATGTCGATAGATAATTTGACCAGCACAGTGACATCCGATTTGCCAAATGTGAGCATTAGTATTTTTTAAAAGATGACCTTTGTGTGCAAGCTACACTATTGCACATTATAACCAATAGACAGATGACCTACAACAGTATAATTCTCCGATAAAGTTTACCCTTGAAACAAAGTATGAAATGTCATAAGTTTCAGAAAACAATCTTATAATGCAATATGACCAAGAACATTCTTTAAATATGTATGTCACAAATTTGATGCGATGTTGGTGCTTACAGTGCAATTCTACAGAGATTTTAGGGACAAAATTTAGCTTTTTTTGTGTGTGTGTGTGTGTTTGCACCTGAATTAAGTACTACAGTACATATGAAAAGTATGTGCACTGCTTGTGAATTAATACTACTGTACATGGGAAAACGTGGGTGGCATTTACCTTTTTGGCATAAAACAGGTCATTTTATTAAGCATGTTCAAATGTCATGTTTATATTGATAAGAATTCCTTTCTTTCTGTCCTATTCCCAATGTTCCATTTGCATATGAATTGGTCAGAAAGCCAAAATAGAAAGTTCATTAACAAAGCAATTAAATACTACAACCAGGATAGTGCGTTGGTGGTAAAATCCTGTTTAGAATTCAATGTTATTATTTTATTTATATTCAGCGAGTAACTTTCATTTCATTGAGAAACCTACCCTATTATACACGTACACAGTAAGAGATCCTATAGATGCTATAATTCCACTTGGGATATCGGCTCGACAGAGGATATTTCTTTCCAGTCACAAGCAAAGAAGGCACAGAGTCCCTGTGTCCTTTCTCCTTCCGTTCCATTTGTATATTACAGTTTTTTGATATATTTGTAATATATATTTTTGATATATTTGTATATTACAAATATTTGATATATATTTGTAATTAATACTCAGTTGTCTTCCTTGTAAAAATTACCCAAACATCTGCAACCAAACTGCCACAATTATACTGCTTTAACTTTCACAGACAAGAAGAGTGGCCCATTGGCAAGGATGCAGAGTTTTTGCTGTTCTGCGGGATATAAATGTTCTTAAACGTAATACATGGAGCACAAAGGCCTCTTCATAATGTGTCTGACTTGGCTTGGAGAGTCCTGTCTATAAACAGACTTCAGGGCTAATTCAGTGCATCTTTTAAATGTTGAAAGTGTTGGCATTTGCTCAGTATCTACATACAGTATGATATAAATTTCGATGGCTAGCCCAAGCTGTATAAATGCTTGCTAAGGGAAGGGTGGGAGGGGGGGGGGGGTGTAGGCAGGCGGTGAAGGGGAATAGAGGAAATTTTAGAGTGTGATGGATATTACTGAAAAATCATCTGATTATGCACACTTTTGTCGGTGTCTGTTCGATTTTGTTT
>JAIPMN010001381.1:0-27707 GCA_020650975.1 Apostichopus californicus | reverse complement strand
GGGAAATGTAGAAAAATTTTCAGAGCCGTAGATACGGCTTTGCATACTATCTAAGCGTAGCGCCACCATGTGTTGGCGCGAAGCGTACAAGGAAATTATGGCTGAAAATGCCTCCCAGATCGCTGGAAATGGCACTTCCCAGGCCTTGTAAGTTGCATCTTAGCATTTTCTCTTTTGAAATTACTAGCGATATCATAAAAACATTAAACAAATTTAAAAAAATACGCTCAAGGGGGTGGGGCGGCTGCCCCCTTCGCCCCCCCCCCCCTTGGCTACGCGCCTGCCAAAGTATGAAGTGTTGTGAATCTGTGATTGAACATCGGCGGCTGAGATGAACGTACACGTACGTCCGGGTACGGTGCAGTTTTTCAAGTTCTTCTAGCTCGGTCGATCGTAATAGTTACGAACTCAAGTTGGGGACCTCCCTGAGTCCCTATTAGAGTGATTTAGATTGCACCATTTTGCATGTAGGCAATTTGAAAAAACGAAAAATTTTCCAAAGGGGGAGGGGGCACCGCCTCCCCTTAGACCCCTCCCCCAGGACGCGGATCAGTGTAGGACGCGGATAAGTGTCCTGCTTTTTCAAAAACAAATATGGTAACCCTATCTGCTTGTTCACCAGAAAAAGCAGTCTTAAAATATAAATGTCCTGAACCACTATTTTGATGTACATTTACGCTATGTCATGATGAACACACGCCAGTCTACTGTACGTGGCAATACACACCTGAGTCAACCAAAAACAAGGAGAGTTTTGTACTTAATGTGATGCATCCACATACCGAGTATGAGAAGTATCCATGATTCCTACCTGAGACAGCATGTTTAACGGTTTTCAGAGTTTGACCTCTGGTGACCTCAACAGACATTTGACAGTCACAAATAACGGGATTCTTGTACTCAGTATGGCAAATCCATATTCCATGTATGAAAAGTATCCATAGTTTCTATTATGAGCAACCATGTTCAAAAAGTTTTCAGAGCTTGACTGCTGGTGACCCATATGACCTTTGACCTTCACCAAAAACAATCAAGTTCTTCTATTCATCATAATGCATCTACATGTCAAGTATGGAAAGTATCCATGCTTCCTAACTTGAGATATGCTTTCAATGTTTTCAATATTTGACCTCTGATGACCTCAGATGACCTTTGACCTCCACAAAAAAATAAAGGCTTCTTCTTTTCAACATGACACATCCACAACTTAAATTGAAAAATTATCTGTGCTTCCTATCTTGGGAAATAGTGTTTACAAGGTTTTCAGTGTTTGACCTCTGGTGACCTCAAATGACCTTTGAACGAAACACTGGGGTTCTGCTTCTCTATAAGGTGAATCCACATACCAAATACAAAGTTCACCCAGAGTTCTTGAGTTATCATGCTTACAAGCCAAGGTGTCACACGCACACACGTGACACACACCCGAAATCACCATCTGGCAAGGAACAAGAAATAAAACATGGATCATCACTGAATCTTGGCATCCTAGTGCTAAGCATGAACTCAAAATAAATCCCATTCTTCAGATCATGGTTACAGGCTGATATCAGCCAAAATTTCATGTGCTGCACCGATAAACAATATTTTTTCAACAAATTAAACTTCAAGGGGAAATGTTTCAGAGGTACATCGAAATAATCCACACCAATAATTAAATTTACTCAAGACCTTCTAATCTCGATATATTACATTTCAATATGTTGTATGAAAAGTCCTGTCTACTAAAATGCAATTTATATATCAGCACCAAGATTAACAGTGCACATGCTACCACTGACAGAAGCATTAAAGGCATTGAAGACTCGCCCCAAACCGCGTGCCGCGCTCTGAAAAAGTTACTTTCCGTTGCCTACAAATGACGCTTTTTATTGTCGCTACAAAATGCAGACAGTAATGAAACGTGACGGTGATACGTTGTTATCTTTTATCTAGACCTAAGATGTCCATCGCTGCTATAAACGCTGTGTTGTGGGTATTGACCGCAGCTGTACAGGCGCGTAGCCAGGAATTTGCCAAGGGAGGGGCGTAAATGTAGGCAAACTATCAGAGCCGTAGATACGGCATTGCAAGCTATCTAAGCGTAGCGCCACCATAAGTTGGTGCGAAGCGTACAAGAAAATTTTGGCTGAAAATGCCTCCCAGATCGCTGGAAATGGCACTTCCCAGGCCTTGTAAGTTGCATCTTAGTGTAACAGGTGAAATACAAAGAATGGTCTAAGATGCCATCTGTGGTGCTGTGTTCTTTATTGTGGATCTTGACTGTTTGTTCCCCGAACAAACTCCCCTCTTCAAACTCCTTAAAACTAGATAATCAAGTCTTCCTGAATACACAGAAAGTTACCAGGTAAACATCTTCATGAAAATCTACCCTTGGAAGAGCAAGATCGGCAAGATAGTTAAAGATGAAGGTTCACGATTTGTTTAGTACATGTGCAGTAGTAAGAATACAATGGGATTGAGCTTTTACCAGAGGTTGAAATTCCCCAAATCCCATCAGCATATTCAACTTGCTGCTAAATAGGGGGCGGTATTCACAATCTAACATTTCTGTGCCTGTCACACACACCCCCTCCTTTAGTATTGTCGTCCCTGACAATAGCTGGAATTACTAAAAGGTTGAATAACAGGTTTTGAAACAATTTAAGTAAGAAGAAAATGGATACAGAGTTTTCAGAAAAGTAACAAAAAAATATATATATCAATACAACAGCCTCACCACTTTGAGGACGCCCGAATGGCAAAACATTGCATCAAAAGTATACATGTCACAAGAACAGTTTTGTGTTGAACTAAAAATAAATACTCGGCGGCCCTAGCTAGTACGAATCCTTCAAGCTATTCTTTACTTTGTCGGCTAGACAACATGCGCGCAATGAGTAACTGGGTCTCATATATTTTGTCAAGCATTGCTCTATCTACATCCGTAGCAAAACCTATCTCTTCTTGGGCCACAGAACAAGGTAAGTTGTGCGGGTTGGGGTGCTGCCCTGCATTTAGTCTCGAACTTCTGCGTGGTGCGACTTCAATGTCATCATTAACACCAGGTTGTTGTTGACAAGGCTCCGGGCTATTAGCATCCCCTCGCTTTTCAAAGTCTGCGTGATTGTCATCACCAGGGTCTTCTATCATCCGGACTCTCTCTTCGGGCTTCAGACGGTATTCTATGACGAATTCTCCATCACCACTGTCATCATTGTTCACTTCACCGGAATCACTATGTGGTGGCTCGTGGTTGACCGTAGTTGGCGGAGGGACATCGACTACCAGTTTCTTTGTATCTAGCAGATCACGACGGTTTAGAGTTTTAATAGGACCATCTCCAACTAGAGGTTCTACTACATAAACTGGGCCATCAGGGTCTGGTCGGCTGATCACTTTGTGTGGGATGTCATCCCAGGTATCTTGTATTTTGTGTCTACCCTGGTGACGTTTCCTGGAAAACACTCTGGTACCAAGTTGTAGATCTGTGTCAGGCTGGGCCAGATTATCCAGTCTCTGCTTTTTCCTCAACATCTCACTGTTGGTCTTGGCAGCGGCCACCTCAAATGCCCTGTTCAACCTTGACTGGTGACTTTCCACCCAAGAATCTCCTATCTCTATGCCCAGGAGATGATCCACGGAGAGGGTAGGTTCCCGTCCAAAGAACAGATAATGGGGTGAATACCCAGTGGTGGAGTGAGGGGTTGCATTATAAGCATAGATAAGCTCCGGCAGATGACTTGGCCAGGACCTCTTGTTGTCGGCCGACAGGGTTCGTAATCGGTCATGCAAAGTGCGGTTGAAACGTTCACACTGAGCATTCCCCTCTGGATGGTACGGCGTTGTTCTGGATTTGTGAATACCGTACTGCTGGCACAAATGTCGAATGACACTACTCTCAAAGTTTCTCCCTTGGTCACTGTGCAGTCTGAGCGGCACTCCAAACTTAACAAACCACTCCTTAACAAGAACCTTTGCCACCGTCTCTGCTCTCTGATCTTTGGTTGGTATCGTCTGAGTGAATTTTGTACAAATGTCTGTAAGTACTAAGACATTTTCATAGCCACTGGAATTCTTCTCCAACATGGTGAAGTCCATCGCCAATACTGCTAAGGGCTTCTTTGCAGTGAGGGTACCCATCTTCGTTAGCACTCTTTTTCCGGCTTTGGCCAATGAGCACCTCTGGCATTTCTGACAGTAGTCTGTAAACTCAGCCACCATTCCTGGCCAGAAACAACGTTTTTGGACGAGTTGAATGGTCTTTTCTGGTGACTGGTGCCCAACCTTGTCATGGAGGGATTCTAGGACTGTCTCTTTCATGGTCTGAGGTAGGCATAGTTGTAAAGTTTCATACCCTGCCAGGATTACTCGTGTGTACAACAAGCCATTGGCCTTGTGGAGCTTCTTCCAATCTCTTGCTACTCTCCGTACTAATGGTACCTCTGGTTTCAAAATGTGGTTCCTTTATTCCAGAAGTGCCACACACTTTCGAATATGGGGTCACTTTGTTGCAGCTGAATCAGTTCGATCTGGTTGAACGATGGAAAGGTGGATGTTGATGATGGCCTGGTGTTAGCAGATTTGCAGCCAATTTCTCGTAACCATACCTGGTCGGTATTATCACAGACTTTCTGGACCAGCTCAGGTGGGATCAAGGATGTCTGTCTGGGTGCTTTTTCCAATCGTTTTGCAAGAATCTGTTCAAACCTCACCGTCTGCGGTTCTGTTCCATGCTGAGTCTTGCGACTGAGTGAGTATGCATTCTGGTTGCTTTTACCGCTTCTATACTTCACTTTGAATCTGAAAGGTGATAGTTCAGCCATCCATCGTGTCTCCGTTGCTCCCAGTTTAGTGGATGTTTGGAGATAACTTAGTGGATTGTTATCTGTCCCCACCATAAACTCGGCTCCAATCAGCAGATCTCTGAACTTCTCAGTAATTGCCCACTTTAAGGCAAGCAGTTCCAACTTCATGCTGCTGTAGTTCTCCATATTCTTTTCATGAGGCCTGA
This sequence comes from Apostichopus californicus, assembly GCA_020650975.1. Lineage (NCBI taxonomy): Eukaryota > Metazoa > Echinodermata > Holothuroidea > Aspidochirotida > Stichopodidae > Apostichopus > Apostichopus californicus. The sequence goes on along the minus strand of JAIPMN010001381.1, from coordinate 22,714 downwards.
GCCCTCTACTTGCATAGGCTAGAACTACTACTTTGTAACCTTGTTTCTGTGACAGCACTGCACCAAGCCCATGGAAGCTAGCGTCTGTCTCCAGTATAAATGGCTCTGTGAAGACTGGATACCCAAAGATAGGAGAGGAGAGAAGTTTCTCCTTCAGGCTGCAGAAAGCTTCTTCATGCCCTGATTCCCATTTCTCATAGAAGGTGGGAGTTCTCCCTGGCAATGTTGTACCCTTGACTTTCTTTTTCTTACCCACCTGGGTGGAGCCTACAAGTGCATGTAGAGGTGCACTTATTTTCGCGTAGCCTGGCACAAACCTCCTGTAATAGCCCGTCAAGCCCAGGAACCCTCTTAGCTCCTTATCGTTTCTTGGTAGTGGCCAGTCCTTGACAGCTCGAATCTTTTCAGGATCGGGCGATATTCCTTCACTTGACACAACTTATCCCAGGTATCGGACTTTCTTTCTGAAAAGTTGGCACTTACTTGGCTTAAGCTTTAAGTTGTGTCTCTCCAGTCTCTCAATGACCATCTTCAGACGAGCAGTTGTCTCCTCTACAGTGGAGCCAAATACCAAAATGTCTTCTAGATAAATCAGAAGTGTTTGCATACTCTGATCGCCAAATATGTGATCCATGAGTCGCATGAACGTTGCCGGAGCATTGCAGAGTCCGAAAGGCATTCTGAGGTATTCATACAGGCCTCCGGTACCTGCTCGATAGGCCGTTTTCTCCACATCTTCCTCTGCAACCGGCACTTGGTAGTAGCCATGAGAAAGGTCAAGGCTGCAAAAATATTATGCCCCTTTCAAAGCATCCAAAGTCTCCTCTATCCTCGGCAAAGGATACGCATCCTTTCGAGTCTTGTTGTTGAGAGCACGATAGTCAACACACAACCTCAGCTTTCCATCTTTCTTCCGGACTAGTACAACAGGCGAAGCGAAAGGGCTGATCAGCTCCTGTATGACTTTCTGCTTTAGTAGCTTCTGTAGGTGTTCTCTCACCTCTTGCCATTCATGTGGTGGTATCCTCCTGTGTGGCACCTTTATCGGAGTGTCATCACTAAGGGGAATCGTGTGTTTGATCTTGTCACAAAACCCCACATCATCATCGCTGGTGCTGAAGACTCCTTTATGCATGGATAGCATCCCTAGTACCGTCTTCGTTTCTGACTCTGTGATGTCTGGACCAAAATCAATCTCCGGTAGAACTTTGTCATACCATTGGGTTTCACTTACTCTCTGCTCCTGCAAGGAAACATTGACCGGCTCGTTGAGGTCTTCAACTGCTCTCAGAATGGCAACCGGTGTTCGGGGCTGTAGATAAACATCACGAGGAGCTAGATTCAGTACCTGAGACAGAATCCTACCATTTTCTGATACTTTCCATCATGGTAGGGCAGACGAAGACACCATTCTGTAGGTGGGCGCTCAAATTTTCTTGCTGCTCTATGAGGGCCTCATAGGGGGTCTGTGACGCAGCTGGCTTCACTGTGCATTCAACTAACACAGCTGTCCTTCCTGGCAACAGTACCGGTTCCTTACCAGCAATCCTCCCCTCACAGATTCTTCCCTCCTCATCCCCGAGAGAGCCTGCCACTTTCTCCTGATATAAGGCCAAGACATGAGCCCACTTATTTCCTTCGGAAAGAAGTTGCTGTAAGTAGCTTTCACCAAGTGACTTCTTCAATAATTCGGACAACTGCTCGAAGATGTTGGACCCCAGCAGGCCAGGAACTGCCACCTTACGCTGCGCCATGGGCGTACCAACCAGATCCCTGGTAACAAGGAACCCGGCATAAAAATTTTGAACCAGAGCTGTCACAGGTAGTTCCGCGAAGCCGACATGTGGCACATCTAGCCCCTGAGCCGCAGACAGCTGCAGTATGGTGGAGATGTCTATTAGTTCCTCTGATGGGCAATTTTGGTAGAAAAAGGATTCCGTAATAGTTGAAACCTGCGCGCCAGTATCAATTAGACATCTTGTTGGAACACTACTTACATCTAGTGTCACCTCTGGGCATTTGCCAACCGCCTTCTTCAGTAATGAGCCAGTTGTCAACATTGAGATACCTGCTGTGCGACTCTTCACAACAGGTGGAGCTAGTTTAAATTCGCAGGTGACTGAGTCGAAGCTGGGCTAGCTGCCTTTTTCTTCATCTCCGGACAGTTTCTCTTTATGTGGTCCGGTGAGTTGCACTTAAAGCAGAGCCCCCTACCAGGAGGGTGTTGTTGTCTCCCTCTAGTGACAAATTCCAACAAATGATTGAATTGTTTCTGTTGAGCCTTAATTTGTCTTGACTGCTCTCTCACGATGATTTCTACAGAGGTTTCGTCAGCCATCAATTCCTCAGTCGCAACGTTTCTCGGTTTTGGGTGAGTCGTGGTTGAGCGCCCATACCAAACAAGGGCTTGATCCCTGGCATCAAAGAAGCTTAACTCAGAATTGTCAAGGTTAATCCTCCTAAGCCCTCTGCGAAGGCCTTCGTCCCTGATAGACTCTGCAAGCCTTCCCTTCAAGTTGCTTTCCCTGCATGTAGAGAACGAAGAATCTAGTGCCAAGATTCTATCGTACAGGTCGACCAGCTCCAGCGAACATGTCACAAGGTCTTCCTCCTCCCTCTGCCTGTTCAAACTCCTTAAAACTAGATAATCAAGTCTTCCTGAATACACCAGAAAGTTGCCAGGTAAACATCTTCATGAAAATCTACCCTTAAAAGAGCAAGATCGGCAAGATAGTTAAAGTTAAAGGTTCACGATTTGTTTAGCACATGTGCAGTAGTAAGAATACAATGGGATTGAGCTTTTACCAGAGGTTGAAAATCCCCAAATCCCATCAGCATATTCAACTTGCTGCTAAATAGGGGGCGGCATTCACAATCTAACATGTCTGTGCCTGTCACATTAGCATTTTCTCTTTAGAAATTACTAGCGATATCATAAAAACATTTAAATTTTTTTTTTAAATATGCTCATGGGGGGGGGGGGCGGCTGCCCCCTTCGCCCCCCTTGGCTACGCGCCTGCAGCTGTATGTATTGACTGTACACAAGTGTCTAATTACCGATGGTAGCAAGCTGTGTGTGTATTTTCTGGGATCGATGGTGGTGTCTAACACTTCTGTTACACCTAATTCAAATCTAGGTCAGATAACCAGCATCAGACTTTTCTTTGTGCGCAAGTCTTCACACCCTTAACTCTCCAACTTACTGTTGTTGGGATTTCATCATGTACAATCACTCAACCAACAAACAACCAAAAAGTCACCTCGGACACCAAAAAACCAGAGGGACACCCCTTCCAGTGGTTACTTGCCTTTAAATATATTTCATATGCAGCACAAGTTAATACTGCTGATGGAGAGCAGTAAAAAACTAAACAGAGTCAGTGCTTACATGGTTTGATGACGGAATCATGTGACATAATACCAAAACGATGAAAGGCAGAGGGACATTGTTTGTTGTTGGTAATGAAGTTTGCATGCTCACTCTAACAACAAAAAGCTTCATTTAAATTTGTAATATTTAAACTGAGATGCATTTGATACTTTGACATATGAAGCACTGCTGACCACAAATGACCTTTGGTCTCCACCCAAATTATTAGGGTTATTGTACCCGCTATATGCAAGACATGCCAAACATGAGCTATGTGATGTAAATTATCTTGGGATATCGTGTTTACAAGGTTTGTGTGTATAAGGCTTTACCTTTGATGACCCCAAATGACCTTTGAACTCCAAAAAATAATAAGATTCGTTTACTCATTATAGAGAAGCCACATGCAAAATATGAGAGCCAATAGTTCCCTATTGTTGGAGATATCATGTTTCCTAGGATTTCAAGTTTTGTACCCTGGTGACCTACACTAAAAACCTTATACTACATAAGGCTACACTACCATTCATATATGAGCTCCTTTGATGTTCCGGTTCTGAGACTTTCACATTTTACCCTGTGATGACCCCAAATGACCTTTGACCACCCAAAACAATAGGGTTCTTGTACTATTTATGGGGAAGCCACATGCCAAATATGATAACTGCAGGGGATCTTTATTGAGATGTCATATTTTCAAGCTAGGGCGTCACACAAACACACACGTCAAGTTGACTGCAAAAGGTTACTTGCCTATTTACTGGAAGTAACCAACAATAAGGTTATGACTATACTACTACAGGAGGACAATATTCCAAGTATGATGTTCAAAGCTCTATTACTTACTTCTTTAATAATGTATATACACTCGGACTTTAGCTAATCTCTAAAAGACCTGCAAATACAGAATGGGACTCTTGTACAATAACTGCAGGAAAACCTGCCATTCCAAGTACAAAGTTCAAAACTTCATCCTACTACTTATTGAGGGAACATAGTGTTGAATATTATCTTTTCATCTCACATGACCTTTGACCATCATCACAAACACACTAAGGATCTTGTAGCTTCTAAAATGGATCTACATGCAAATGAAAAAGTCCACAAAAGTCTCTTTCCTGAATCACCCTGCATACAATCCAAGCTGTAATATAACTAAGCATACACAATCCAGTATAAAAGACAAGATTAAAAACATGAATGACAAGAAAAATTGTGTCTTGTTGGTAAAGATTTAATCCCATAAAATGTTCAAGATAACATGACGGATTTAAAGTGAGCAATTGATTAATATTTAAAATTATAGCGTAAGCATTTTAATATACATGCACAAAAAGGTTAGAAAAGATAATAATGAACGACTCTCAAAATTTTTCCACCGGCTTAAAAAAGAGGCTTTCAAATCAAACACCTCCCACCTTTCGACTATTAAAAACCTCCAGGTGTAGTTACAGAAACCTAATACCATCCCTGCCCCAGTCCCCTCTTCTATCACAGGTAACAGTTTTCAGTGACGAAACGGTTTTCTTTAAAAGTCTCTACCGAAAGTTATAATCAAATCTACGCCTCAAGTCTTGATATTTGTCCCATTTTATTATTTTTGAACACAGTTCTCTTCTTTTAAATTACTGAAAGGCATTGCATCTATGAGAAATAATCAATATAACAATATCGACTAAGTATCAAAATAACATTGATCTTTTCATTTTTTGTCCCCTTTTGTCTTACGCCAGCTACATTCAGCAGCAACCAATATCCATCATAAAATAAAATATATTTAAACTTGCATTTTTCATTGGCACATTAATGTTGCACTGCAAGAAGCTTGATGCTCATGGCTTGAAATATTTATACAGGGTAAAAATCACTTAAGGAAAAGAGAGAGGGAGAGACAAGTCCCCTGCCCCCCCCCCCTGCCACTTTTTTCTTCATTGTGCTAAATTAAATGATTAAATGATTAACAATAGCAATGACCACTTAAGAAATGAACATTCTATGGTAGTATATCACATTTGCTTTCATTTGTAAGGGTGAGAAGGCAAAATTGAACCAGGCAAAGTTAACAATCTTTGAAGGAAATATCACCATTTGTTTCATGTAACATGTGAGTTTGAGAGCCATATTGGATATGACTAGAAACGATTAGTGTGCTTTTAACATCCTCTTTCCACAGCAGTACAATATGATTAGTTCTTGCATATAATTATAAATATGAAAATGATATTACAGATAGGTTTTCCAAGTAACCGCAGTCTATTTATAACGACAGGCTGTAGAGAAGTCTGTTTGTAGTTTCTAGTTTAGAATAATATTTACATATTATTCCATATAAAATAACAAACACAAGGAAATTAACAGATTGGTGCAATATGACTGTTTTTACAATTGATGATTTTGCAGAAGTAGTAGAAGAATGACGTGGTTAAGTCAAGAAAAAGAAAAATGTAGTAATGCAACGACACTTTGGCTGTACAGGAAAGGATGTACTTAGGTTGCTACATAATAAACGAGGTCACAGAAACTGGTACATAAATTTATGAATATTCACTTCTTTTTATGTAATAATTGTGTTTGACTGCATAAACTATGCAGACCCTTAATTATGCATTCATCACAATCGACAGAGATTGACGTTATGGTAAAATCAGTTCAGGTTGTAAAAAGTTAGGTGAGAACTAATGCAACACCCTAGGATATGATATTTTGAAATATATGAAACAGAACTGTAAGATGACATCCATGTCTTACTGAAGTCTTCAAGAAGGCTGCTATCTGCTGCTATCTGCTGCTATCTCCTCCACAGAATGTAAACCTGCTGGTGCACATTTTATAATAGCAGTGTAATTTTTGAGATGAGTTTGTTAACCAACAGAGACGGCTGCTCTGGCTATGTCTAAAACACTGGGTTGCCGTTGCAGTTTGAGTTCTCTCATTATTAGACATGTACTATTGTTACTGTGTTGTACTAGCAGCACAACAGATGTTGAAACAGACTGTTCTTGATCAAAACAAGTACCAACATGTTTAGCCTAGCCTAACAAACACTTACATAGTGGAGGTTACAAAGCCTAGACTAGTTTTACATATGCATAATAGCATAAAAGCATATAACAGCATAATAACATTTAGTGCCATCAACTGTTGGACCTGACTGCTGGCTAATTGTGACTTTTAGGATTAAACTATTAAACCACTGATATGGACGTTTGAACAGCATATGCAAAGTAAAACCTGAGCGAAGGGATTATGAAAGGTTGTCAGCTACTTGAATGTTTCATCAGTTGGTGATCCAATCACACAAGGTATATAGTAGCAATAGTATAAACTTGTATTTTGGTATTTGATGTGTACCTTCTAAAAGCTCAGACACACTACAGATGCTTATTTTGTGAAATCAATAAAAAAGCCAAACACTTTACATGTCCCTTTCAACATGCTGGAGCACACATGTCAATTTGATGAACTGTACATGGTCTGATATAGGTCAACATGCTGGAGCACACATGTCAATTTGATGAACTGTACATGGTCTGATATAGGTCAACATGCTGGAACACACATGTCAATTTGATGAACTGTACATGGTCTGATATAGGTCAAAAGGAAGAAGAATATAACTTGGTAAACCGGTAACTTGGTAACAATAAACATGAGGCTATGTTCTAAACTAGTTAACTTTTGTGATAAGTATGGCTAGTATACAGCAATGTTATACTCTATTGGAATTATTTTATATAGTACAGTTGGTTGTTAATTTCGTGAAAATGATACCAAGCTCTGCCCCTGATATATATATATAGATTCTCTAGTTTGAAATCATCGTCTCATGCAAACAAACTGTTTGAGCACAGAACTCTAACCTTAAAATCCCAACTGATTATCGCTACGGAGTAACGAAACTTCTTCATAAATGTTAGACACAATAGCTGTGCTTCAAAATTGGCAAAACACCCTGGATATACAGCAATTATGAAGATAAAAAGGCACCACTATATACCAAATGTAAATGGAAAAATATTAACAATAAAGATCATTAATCGTGTGAATAACAAAATGGTCAGGTTTTTAGAATAATGCATTTACATGACCAAGAAACTATGTAAAGGGTAGAAAACGTTATCTTAAGTATATGATTTACTTTAACATATACATATCTATAGCCCTTGAAATGATCTCGAGTAAAGATTTTGATACTGACTTTGTTTACTAGGTGTACATGCAGAATAAACTAAAACACCAGTCCTTTTACAACCCTCAATTACCATAAATCATCTGCATGTAATGATAATAAACAAATGCAAGGTTTTTTTTGGCTTTTTTTCCACAAAGGCTGACATACCATTGCAGAAGATGCGACGGTAAAATGAAATATATTGACATGACACAATGGATGTTTATCCTTGATCTATGTATTAATTTAAGGCCATGACATGATACTTATGTCTGTATTAATTGGGGGGGGGGGACCCGAAGGGAACCTGTTTGCGAATACAACCACTCGCTTTGAGAAAAATGTTCGCTGAAATCCATGCTGGCAAACGACCAGCTACCATGTGTACTGTTAAAACACCCAATGTTTACAAACAAAGCTTTGTCAATCAAGCCATGTTCAAACAATGGACCATCAGTTCAAATTTAACACTGTGTGATTTCAAAAATCTTTGACAGAACTATCAATTTATAATTCTGCAAGTAGCAAAGGGTTTCATACAGTGAGTGATCATTTTTGAATATCACACACAAACTTTTAACTGTTTCTGTCAAACAGGTCGCCAAATTTGTTTATTCAAATTAAAGGAGAAAGGCACATAACTCTTGTGCATTTAGGATTGAACAAACATGTGAAGCATTTTCTCCAAGCACACAGGTGCAAAGATTTAAATAACCAATAGCTTTATCAAATGTCAACATATAAGGAAGACACTATGCATGTTCTCTCCATTTACCAATCCACTAATCTGTAAACGTTGCCTCAAAGGATGATGCCATGGGCTGGCAGTCTAAGGAATAATTGTAAATAAATATTTAATTAACTGAACCAATTGCCAGTGCAACCTGTTACAGGTGTGGTGCATTATAATATGATACTTTAAACCTTTTCAAATTTACTGTTCAAGTTGGAAGACTAAAAGAGGTTCACGTTGTAGTGTATCAACTTCTGTGGGCTTGGGTCCCGGTTCCGTGTACTATGGTTTGGTATAACAAAGTAACTTATTTACATGACTGACATTTCTGATGATGTAGTAATACCTTCACAGACTACAAAAATGATAAAAAATAAAAAAAAACGAAAATAGTGGTCAATGTGACAAATTTACAAAGCATTAAGAATTCACAGTTACTGGGATGTGGATTTCCTATGAATAACTATGAAATGAGTTGTACAAGACTTGAGGGGTAGGAAGGGTTACTGCACATGCAAGAATGGTTTGACAATAGACAGTATAAATAACACCTGTCGCATGCAATTAGCCAATGAAGGGATTACCAGAAGCAGTTCCGGAAGAGTCATATCCATTTGGGCAAAATATAGTGGCTACAACTTTTGTTAAAGGTGAATAATACACCAACTGATCTGTGAAGGTACAGATGAAAGATTACAGCATTAATTCCAGTCAATTTCAATTTCAAGCAGTTCTAGTATTTAGATTCTCATTCTCACAGCCAATTTTAAGTCGGAGCCCCAGATGATGACAACTCCTTGCTTCTCGGCCTCATGCCTGTGGAGTACACACTTCTCAACTTCATACCGTTACCATGGCTACACACGCTATGATTACACTGCCCCGTGGGAGCTGCTCCTGTTCCTCTCATTTTGCATGCAAGGTTTTTGCTCAAACCCAACCTCCGGTCAGTTTCATGAAGAGCTCCTCGTTCAGTGTCTGGTTCTGGTCCGGCGATCTCATGGAGAGGAATATGTAGCCGCCGATGAACTCGTGGACAATCTTACAGTCTGCGCTGTGGCAGGAGAACTGAATCTTCTCCTCCTCCATCTCGACCATCACCTCCTTCACCTCCCAGTTCACATGCCACGCAGTCATGGTGCTGTACCTCCAGGTCTTCTGCGAATCTCCCGAGTTGATGTCAAACTTGATCAGTCTGTTATGTGCTACTCCAAACAGTTCCTACAAAATGAAGAGCAAAACATTGAGCAAAAAAATTTGAAAAAGGTTCACAAAATCATCACAAACAGGTATATTCTTTTTCATATAATGTTGTGGAAGACAGTGCAATATCCCCCATCCACTCAAGTTCCGATCTTTGTAGCGGCTGGATGAAACCATTCGAAGAATAAAACACCCCTCTCTCCCTCCATATCCATCGTTAGAGCAACATAGGTATGGTGTTTGCATAAGAGAACACCCCTTCCCTCTACAGGGCAACCAAATAACAGCTTTCTAGCCAAAAAACATCATGTAGTCTACAAGTATCCTGACTTTAGATCCCCTTAGATGTTGTCCTGGTTATGACCATTGTCCTGATAACTGGAGGTATATTTAACCACTTGAGTACCCCATAGATGGTAACAGTAATTCCTATCCAACTTCCCCCTTTCCATCAGTATATTTTGTACCAACCTTCAACCTAATTTGAAGTTCTAGATTAGATTTCCCTCGTAAACATGGAACCTATGGATGTCCTTACAAGCAACCTAGCCTCTCTTTAAAATTGAAAGATGCATACGTTCATTACATACCTCTTTCTTGCTGTTCCTGAATTTGACCACAAAGTAGGTAATACCATACTCTGGCAGAGCCTGCCACGCCCGGATGAAGCTCATCTTGGACTGACTGGTCGTTTGAATTCTGACACTACCGTGTGCCTCCAGTATCTTGGTAGCAATCTAGGAACAAGTTAAGAGAGTAAAGAAATAAAACACATGACCGATTGGCATAAAAATCAAGAAGAGCAAATCCATTAAATTAAACTCTTACACTGCGTATCATCTGAATAACGAATGTAGAACAACCAGCACGTCATGAAGGGGTGGAGAGCCAATTGGCACAAATTTCTGCTAATACCACTCTAAACTGTGCTCTTATATAATGCTTTGAAGCACCCCTTACTGACAGTATTAACAGTTCTAACAGAAAGATAATCATACTGCTCATACTGTCAGTATAACAAATTTCTGCTAATACCACTCTTAACTGTGCTCTTATATAATGCTTTGAAGCACCCCTTACTGACAGTATTAACAGTTCTAACAGAAGGATAATCATACTGCTCATACTGTCAGTATAAGTGCTTCCAAGCCTGACATGAAGGTACAGTGTATAAGAAATGGTCTCAACTGCGTGAGACTGTAGAGTAAATAGATGTGCACGGTGGTTGGGTTGGGAGGAATGGCTATCGACCTACTTTTGCTTTATCGTATCTGCAAGGCAGGGCATCATCACATACACACACACACCTATACATGCACACACACACACACAGTACATACACACACACACAGAGTTATACATGCCCTCGCCATCACACAGAGTTGTTTGCCCTGCTTTACAACAGTTAGATGTGAAGCTTCGTCTGTACTTCCTCATGATTTGTTGCTATTTGTTAAGTCTCTTTCAAGTACGAGTGGACAACGCAGCTATCTTCATACATCCCAGTACAAGGTTATCTCACCTGACTGCGTTTGTATTTCTTCAAGTAACGTTGGGAGACAAAGCTCTCTGGCTGGAAGTCAGGGACATCACTGGGCATAGTCGGTGTCACTGAATTATGAGACCCCTGTTGCATTGCTAGGAATGCTTGGATACTCTGAAGCTCTGTGTTGTAGGTACTGTCGGCCATGGTCTTACCCTTGGAGGCAAGACGACAGGCAGCCATCCACTTTGAATATTGTTCAGCCTGAATAAGGAACAATAAAGAGTCTAGTCACTTACAATCCTAGAAGCGATCAAAGTTTTTCATAAGTAGCACTTGACATAATCAATTTCAGTCTGTGATATCGTCGCTCTCTTTGCTCAGGCCTAATACTCAGATTTAACTTATGGACAAGCAGCTAGAAGGCATTACATCATAACAATGGGCAAATAAAAACCAACATTACATTAACCCATCAGCACTTTGAGAGATTGTAGCACAAACCTTTTAAAAATACCTCAAATCATGGGAAAGGTGAAGCCATGAAATGTAAGTTTACACTGCATTCATTTGCTTGAGTTAGAAGACAGTATGTGAGGAGAAGAGCTTGGGGCAACAGTGTCTCAAAGCTATGTGATTGCTTAAACATAGGTATAAACAGAAACTCAGTAGAGTTAATATGATACGATGTGGCATATTGATCTATACAACAAAGAAGGGCAATGTTTTCACCCCAGGGTTGGAACTGACTTCATACAATTTTATATTATTTTAAGTGTATGCAGCTGGTCCAAATCTATTCTTGGAACATTTTTTGCTGATAACACAAATTGCTGTTTTTGTGCAGGTTTTTTTTTAAGGCAAAATCAAACCATTCAATAAGTTCATTTCAAGGATGTCTTCAAACAGTTGCAGAGTAAACTATATACAGGTAAATCAGTTAGTGCACCTGACCACGACATAAGAATATACAGATAAAACAATTTACTGGTAAACATCCTATTATATGGTTAAAATGAGAACCAAGTGTCGATACATAAAAATTAATCTGTGTGAGTGATGAAATATCTTTAATGTTACAAAGATTGAACCAAGTGTAAAGCATGTGTAAGCCAGGCGTCCAACCATATTACTTACAGTATCACAACGAAGCCACAATTCAGTCTGACCTTCAGCCAGAAGTTTGATCCCAAACTTTCCTCCAGAAATATTCACGTCCGGGGAGACTTCACATCCTGGGGAGAAGAAGAATACAAATGGTTATTAAATACACAATGAAGCAGTCACATAGAAAGTAATTACAGTATTGCAATGTCTTTGACGAGCAGTTTCATCCATGAACCCTCCACCAAAATTTTCATCAAAGACACTTGAACTGGAGGGCAAGGGTTTTTGCAAGACTGTGGCTGTTTAAATTAATTATGATGCAATTAAGCTGAGAAAGAAAAAGCCAGGCATTTCTTTCAGTGAGCCTTCCATAGCCACCACTTTTAAATGCTAAAAAAGCACATAAGAGCTGCGGTCTCAATATGAAGCAAACCATCCCTACAGCTCATAAAGAGTCTCCATATTTCCAACAAACGTTCATCAACGCTTTGTCAATCAATTCCAAACAAGTCACAAGTGTATCATCCTTATAGGACACATCATTACAAAGTTAGTTTGATTAAATTTGTTCTTTTTTATTATGAGTAGAAGACATCCTGTGTTTTATTATATTTTCCGGGGACGCAGATCCAGTAGTGAGATTTGTCAAGTCCATGATAACCAGGACTGTGACTTGCCATTCATAAATCTCTCTACAGTAGTAGAGACATGTATATTTCTGTGTGTTGAAGTTTACAACCGTAGAGGTGGCTGTGATTATTGACTGGCGAGTCCTTGAATTGCTCGGTGCACCGTCGCTCATACGCTCTACTCACCTTTCAAGTTTAGTTTCTGCACAGGGGTGCCAGAGGTGTCATCTGAACTCTTGTACTGTGTCAAGTGTGTGTCTCGGAAGATAAAGTAACCACGCTTCATGCTCTTCAGGGTAAACTTTTTCGGCCTGTGAAAAGACAAAAGTAAGATATTAACAAATTTAACAGACATAAGGGTACAGAAGGTTACAAATGGCATTACTTCAAAGCTAACTACAAAATAATAAGAGTATAACAATTTTCTCCCACCATGCAAATGAATATGGATATTGAAGATTTATCTCACAAATATGTCAAATGACAACCAAATAATTTCAATGCTTTCTATGAGTTGAATCATTCAATAGTTTACCATGCAAACACAGGCTATGTAAAGTTGACTTTAAAGAGGATTATCTTGACTCTACATGATTTCTTTTACAGAATACTCATGCTGCCAAATATGCAGACTGTACAAATGAATCGCTGACCCTTTTTCATCTGTTCATACACTTGGAGAAATACTCAAGAAAGCTACATGTGGTTGGCATGGCGACATTCGTGATTAAATCTTTCAGGTCATACTATGAAAGCAAGATAACATCAGGTGACATGCAAGCAGGATAGTAAGAAAGATGTAGTTTATAAATGGGACAAGGTGCTTTAAGATAAGTGATGGGAACAGTCCAAACACTTGCTACCGGGTTCCTGTTTTTGGTCTGTCCCCTGGGTTCTGCGTTCATGACTCTTTGAAATGTACTATACCGATATCAAAAGCCTGATGTTACACTATATGCACAGTTATGTGTGTATCGTAATACTATGACCAACTGGTGGTTGTTATCTGTTATACCTCATTTGTTCTGCAAAGTATATATAAGCAACCTATGTTAACTACTATTGTATATCACAAAAAAAAAAACACCTGTGATATTTTCAACCCCCTGTCCAATTTAGTGCCCAAGTTTTGGCACTTAACTGGTACCACACCAATAAACTTACAATAGGGATGTCCATGTATATACAACCTGTCCTCTCGGCAACACGCAGCTCAAAGCTTAAGGTTACTTTTAGATTAGTTGGGAAATTTGCAGACTACAGTATACACATAGCATGACCTAAACTATGTGCTTAAGAACACTTATATCATCATCAAGAGGGAAGGAAATATCAACAAAACGATGACATTACAGGAGAATACAAATACTTTCTCCTTTGCATTAAATTGAATTAAAATGTATCTGAACATTGAGAACTAGGATGGTGAATTTTTTGATAGCAATTGCAATTTTAAGGACCAGATATTAATGGGCTTGGATGGTGTAGTAATTTATGTCCGGTATCGCAGGTTCCCGTTCCCATCACTACATACAGTATATTGATGCATGTTACAAGTACTTACATACGATTTGCAAGAAACTTGACATTTAAACTGCAAAGTCACAGATGACAAAACATGGAGAAAAAGAGACAGCTTTGACAATAAGATTAAACCTGGTAAACATGAACACATATGGAACATGCTCTGAGCTACATGTAACACACAAGTGGCTAATTTATCACTAGCCTGCATTGTATCACACTAACGCCCTCATGTGGGGCAATGCAAATATGAACTGTTGGTATCTACATAGTGAATGACAGTTGAAGATTATTAGTGACAGCATAATGGGCAAGTGTGTGCCTTCAATTGTTGGGCACAAGCGGGAAAGAAAAACAAGAAAGTCAATGTAGTTGAATTTATGTGAAGTTATATCTATGCTAAGAACCTTACTTGAGACAAACAAATGGATCACAGACTCTTTTAAAATACACTGCAAATATCCTCATTCAGTGAATATGAAAGTCAAGGTAAAAACTTCTTGAATGGTAATTTTTCATATTGCTTGTGAACAGACACGCTAAATTAACACCTCTGGTCTATTGCAAACTGCAACTTAATGTTTATATTATCCACTTAGCCACTGGTCACAATTCCCGAGACACTAGCACGCAGATAAAATATTTATACTAGTTTAAACTATCAGCCATACCTAATCCAATGCCTTGTCAAAGAGAAAGAATTCCAAATGGAAAGATTATAGGTTTCAAATGAATGAAACTAAATTAGACATACCAAACTTGATGTCTGGTTAATGACTGTTTCCCCGATGGGTAAAACTAGGTTAATGCAATAGTTGATGATGTTAATCTCCACACTCGTTTTGTCGTATGTCTGTAGTGAAATCTTTGGCAACTGATTTGTAATACCGGCAAGGTTTTACTCGTGTAGCTATGTTAAGCAGTGGTATGCACTATGGGTGGCATTTTCAATGGTTCCATTGTAGGTAATAAAAAGAATAGCAGGAGAGAGAGACTGATACGAATGTGTGAAAAAGTGGAACAGACAACTTCATTTGTGTGTATGGAGAGAGAGCCACTGTACACAAATATGCATGACCAATTTCCAACTGAACACCAAAATGTTGTCCTTTTTCAATTAAAATTACCCAAGGAATAAGATTTGTCTTTGGCAAGGATGGAAAGAGTTTCATCTAATTAGCCCTTAGACTCATAAAGTACAACACATGGTATCTTTCACAATGTTAGTACGACATTACCATATTGAGATTGAGTATTAAAGAAACATATATTTGATGCCATAATACAGATAACTCAAATGGGCCTACCCCCCTTATCCTGCATATAAGCTGAACCGTAAACATATTCATGAGTGGTCTCAGTCAGTTTTCCATTTATTTTTTACATATACATAAATCACTGCACTAAAAGAGAGAGAGAGCTGAATGCCTGATTTATAACCACTTCATTGGTTGCAGTATTACTGTAGAGCTTTTAGCTGGAAATTTACATTGTAACCTTATCTGGAAAGCATATCTGCTCATGCTGGTAAGTCTTAATCACAATGCTAGTGTGCCTACCCTGTTCAGCGTGATTAAGAAAATATTATAATATGATCACATAAGAAGAGCAAGCTAACAACCAGCACTAGATCATTTACGATAAACAAACAGCGACAACCATACTTCTTCTGATTTAACAATTCCCCATAAGAAACGTTTGGTGGTCTGTTTCATTTCGTCTTCATGTAAATAGGGGGCAATTCAAGGTACCATATTTAGAATGTGTTATTCTTCACACTCAATCAACATGGCTCACAATGTCATCTAGGAAACTGAGCAAACTTTCCCTGTCACCTAGTAATACATCATACAGAACAACATGGTATTTGAAAGCAAACAGTTCACCCTTCACATCTTTTTTTTGGGGGGGGGGAAGACTTTTGATAGGAGTCATCTTGCAAACAAGACAGTGGACACAGATGGTTCATGACAGCTTCCAATTTTTTTAGATCATGAATTCATTTCATTTCATATCAAAGATATCCTGAGATTGATATATAAAGTTACCTGGTAGAATGTTTTCACATGTTAACAAGGAAAAGGAAAATCTGGTAGCTCTATGCATAATCCTAAAATTGACTGTCTTGGATCAATTTAACAGTGATCCACTTACCTACCTCGGTACTACATAAATGCACTCTACCGTGTCATAGTTAACTATCTAGCACTGTCTTTTTAAACTATCAGTCACTTCCTATCTACTGCCCCCATTATACCACTTTTTGTAGAGAGTGCTTAAGTTAAATGGATATGGGTAGGTGATTAGGGACCAAAACACATTAGCGTTCACTCCTTGCTCCAAACAATACACTGGTGAATACATGGTGAATTTTATCAACACTCAATACTGTCAATGACGTCCGCTGTAATATTGTAGTTAACTTTAAACCTACCTTTGAGGCTTTGACTGCTGCAAACTATACGATGTTCTAAGAAAAGCCTGAGCTTTGGTTCATACGAGGTGCATTCTCCCACAAAAGTTACCTACTTTTCACTTTGAAGGAATGCACTGTGATGGGAGATATGCAAATCCATTTTTTATTTTTATTTCCACATTTGCAGTTATACTGAGGAGGGTATGTATCCACTGAATGTGGTTATTTGTAATTAGAGACTGCTTCTCCAGCCTGAGTCTATGGCCAGAAAGTATACAACTTACCTGAAAAATTTCAGACTGTCGTTAAGCTCTGGTACAGATGTAATGTCACTCTGTCAATGAAGAAGAAAAAATATATCAATATGTTTAATATTTGCGATCAATATAAAATGGTGGCCAATAATTAAGACTAATATTGAAGTTTGAATATTTCAGGGTGAGGTAAACAAGTAAAACATATAAAGTAGGTAATGAAGGATAAAGCAAGCAGAGGAGGACAGCAAAAGGATAAATAAATCTGAATTTTTATGAAGAATTTTGAGGTATTACATTATGAGGACAGGAAGTATGATAATATACATTAAATACAACTGATCGTAGAAAACATGACCGCAACAAGCTGCTGCAGTAGGATTAGTGCTGAGCCAAGAACCAGTATTTATCCAATAACATTAACAAATGTCACATAGAATGTGGGGATGGCTGGTCCTACAGGTACAGAAATTAGATAAGCACTATGGACCAGTTGAAACTAGTATTTCAGTATTAAGACACTTAATGTGACTTACTACCCTCCATCCTACAACCAATCATCCATCAAGATTTGATGTAGGTATAGTAAGAAAACACTAAATGCTAGGCACAGTTTGGCAAATGGATTGTTTTCTAAAGCAAAATAAGTTTGGTGAGACAATCTCAGCGACAGAATTTTTGTTGTTGGAAATCCAGGGCATGCATATATTAAGCAAATGATCTGAGCAGTGTCAATATACATTTAATAACTAATTTAATAAGTTCAGCCATACCGAACAATTATCATGCCAAAGAGGAGAGGCAGTCGCTGCAGATAACTGCAAATAAACCAAATCTAAAATTGGTAGTCCCATACAATTTCCAAATACACTTTTATACCTCGATCAAACACTAGTTTTGGCAATTGTCCACTCGATCAAACGCTATTCCTCTACCTTAATCCATGAAGTGCTCTAACAAAGACAAGTGCTTGGCATCCCCGAACAAGAAACAGAGAATTCAGAATTTTAATTATTTGTTCTCTAAATATAGCAGAGCCTCACAATGTTTGATGTTCCCAGGGTGCAATGTAAGAGACCATCAATAAACTTATTGAGCTGGAGAAAATGATGATGTTTACACTCCGCAAATAAGATCAAGACAAAATTGGACTTTCTGACAGATTGCAGATCCGAGGAAACAAGATTGTCAAATTTAGAAATGAGAGCAAAAAACTAATGACTTTCGATAGAGGCTGCATTAGTATGCTGTCTGAATCTGAAACTCCCAGTTTAGGCCTGGAATGACAATATGAACACTAAAAGGATTACCAGTATTGACTCTTAAAGTAACAACTTTTATAGAAAAGGAATCTTTCAAGTTCTGACCCTCCAATATTTTCCCAGACAGTCAGGAGTGTTAGATATAGCTTCAACACTGGAAGGAATATACAGTGTGTGTGAGATGCTAGTTTGGAGTTTGATAACAAAGTGAAACTTTTTGGACATTTCTCTAGCAGGAATATTCGACTGCAACCGTGAAGACCATTTAATGTCACACATAATACAGATACACAAGAAAAGCAGCAGTTCATTTCCTCCAATGAATGGACAGAGACTACAAACAATCCACGTGGGGTAACATATCGAAAGAGACCCTTTTCCATAAGTAATATGAAGAAGTAATAAACTCAAACTGAAATTTGTTTATAGAGAATAGGGGAAGGTTGCCTGCTGTTTATTTAAGCTATATACACTTGGGCTTACATAGTGTAAAATATGATACTAATTACTCTAAACATAAACATTGCATGAAGTTTAGATAGCTCAAATAGGAAGTTATTGGGGATAGTCAATTTTAACCACAAATCTTAAAAAGGAAAACAAAATACTGGAACCTAGCAACCACCAACTCTGCAAATATTTAGGAGCTAGGTGTGTTCATTCAGTCATCCACTCCCAAGACTAAATTACTGAAAAGCATGACACACCAGGGGAACTGTGCTCTTTGGCTAAAGACTCTTAAACTTCAAAAAATGCTATCCAATCAGCTCTTCACTTCTTCAGTCCAAAATTGACAAATTACCTCTATACAATGGACTACTTGCATAATGAGCTTTCAACAAAACCTGTGAAGAAGCAATGCATTTTTGGAAACCAGGATACATTAGGGTTATGCTGCAAAGATACACTCTACCGATAGGGTGCATAGTTCTTACCTGCCCAGGGTTCATGGTTGTCCCCTCCAGGGTAACTTGCAGACTGTTGAGGGCTTTATCGATGTCATCCTGACCCTCTGGTCCATCATTCTCTGTGGGAGAGTCACCTCTTAAGCTGGCTTGCAGCTGCAAAATTCAAAAGAAAACCCTTGAGAATAAACAGTTGCTACATTAGGAAACTGCTTACATCAACATTATCTAACTTTACCATTGACTCATATTGCATATTACATTTTCAAGATTTGGCTTGTGGACAGTACAGAATTGCTTCTCTCTGCACCTATGAAAAGAAAATATTCATATGAACTGACTCATCCTAAGTAACATTTCATTAATGAGTAAAACTAACAGACTATGAAACATTAGCTTGAGCAACACATTCAGTCACACAATAAGAAAAGATCACCTAAGCTGTACTTTGCATTGCTACAACCTACTGTATGAGTACCATACATGGCCATTAAATGAAAGATAACATATATCTTAACACATTATTTGGTACCTTGGTCCACCAACCAAAACTGCACAAGGTATAATGAAACTTGGCATTAACTCCATAGGTCTGTGAATGCAATTTAATAAAGCACCCCCATAAAGTTGCTGGACACAAAGTTTCTTTCATATTTGACTAAGCTGTTAGGTTAATACCTCACACTCATCATAAGCAGCTCACTTAGGAGTGTTAGCTCAGTGGTTGACGCCGGTGCCTTTCAATCATAAGGTCCCCGGTTCGAGTCACTCCCAGATTAATGTATGTCGTCCAGTTACAGAGTTGTTGACAATTAACAATTCATAATCATGGACGTTGAATGTGAATGTAAGAGACTGACTTCGGTCAGCTTGCGGCTTTGATAAGCCAATGAGGCTTCTTCGCGAGTTCCTGCTTGCAAGTTGCAGGAGGATCTAAAAAAATACATACATACTAGTTGTGACCACTTAGACTGAGAGGTGTCCAATTATGTGTGAAATCTCACACAGCTCTGTCAGAGTGACAGAACCTTACAACCAAACACGGCATTCAGCTTTAACACATGAACATTTAACATGATGTGTAAAAGACACAAGGTTCATTTTGTAGTACTACCTACAGTACATCACCAAACTAAATTTCCATTCGCTCAACTAGTAATGACTTATACAGAAGAAGTACATACACCTCCTGTTTGGCTTCAATAAGAGCCATTGTCACCTAGCAGACCATTTTCTATTCATTGCATCAGTTTCAGTTTACAATCTATTATAATTCAATTGGTGAACTTTTACGCACAACCTATTGACCTCAGAGTTTACAATACAGCCACCCCCTCTCTGCAGCCTGAAGGTAACTGATGGATGTACAGGACAACTGCATAGGTCTCATGAGTGTTAGCCACTCAGTTAAAAGAACTAGCCTGGGTGTCGATGCCCTGTCATATTCACCTATCAAAATAATAATTCCAACCTGTTTATTGACAGAACTGTGTAGGTATGGAGCATGGGGTGGCACAAAGGGTGCGGATGAGGTGAGGATGGTCTGAAAGGAAACCCCTGAGACACCTCACAGTATTATGTCCTATGGAGTTAACCTTTTATTATGCTCTGGTAGGAAGTTTTTCCTCATAGGCATCTTTAGCAGATGAAGTCCAGATGGTTGTTCTTACATCTCATTGCTCTCCTTGCATTAACAAATGAAAGTAGTATATATGCATATACCAGCGTTGAGAAGACTTCCACAGTATTCACTCCTTTTCACTTTCAGTGACCTTCAGTGTGTGACATATTTCTAGTGACAACAGCAGGAAGAGATATCTTGAAGTTTATTGCCAAAGGAAACCAAAACTTGATCAAATGAAACCTTGAGACTAGCTTGGTGTTTTGTTCTACAGTTACTATCAGAGCACCCACTCATTAGGACATGACAAATATCAACTCTCAGTCCCTGACATTGAAAGAAAACTGTGATTTTGATGACTTCCATCTCATCAACAACTTCATCTCAGATTAATATGCAGAGACAGAGTCCTACATCTTCAGACACAGCTGAAACCTCTCAAACTTCTCTCGAGATGAAATAAACAAAACAAAACATTTCTCACAATTTGTAGGTAGAAGGATATGGAATGATTTAAAGAACTGGGAAAAGGACACTGAATCTTGCAGTATATTCTCAGAGTGTATGATCCATGCCAATGGTTTGATAGTATTATTACCTCTCATGATTGTAATACTGGACATTGTGCTTCATGTTTCAAATTCTTAAGGCTCATATGTGGAACTGTAGCCAATCAAAACGTATAGTTTTGAACACATTTGATGATTAACTTTATAGACCACCACCACAAGATACCACTTTCTGAAAATGCAAGAAGTACTATTGATATAAAACATGTTAGATTGTCA
Organism: Apostichopus californicus; assembly: GCA_020650975.1. Lineage (NCBI taxonomy): Eukaryota > Metazoa > Echinodermata > Holothuroidea > Aspidochirotida > Stichopodidae > Apostichopus > Apostichopus californicus. Next base: position 1,248 of record JAIPMN010001381.1, on the reverse strand, counting down.
TTGAAACCAATGTATGAAAGACTGTCAGGGTTGGGTATGTACAGTAACTAGGTGTCGATTTACCAACTCATCGGATGCAGGTTAAAAGCCTTAGAAGGTACACTGAAACTAAAGATGCTTGTGAAGCTCTTAGATTGAGATAAAAACACTTCACTTCTGGCAAACAAGGTTTTACTTTACCAGGAACGGTCCACCTGTCCAACTTATATTTAGAAGAAACTAACTAAATTTTCAAGATTCTGACACGAAATAAAGGTTGACTCATCTGCTTGAGATGCTAAAAAACATGCCTATTTAGTAAATAAGCACTTTCAATCAAACAATATTTTGCCAAATTAATCAACACTCAAGAATTGGCCTCCTCCATACTTTCTATTTCAAGCTAAAGTCCTGCCAGGAGATATGGGAGGTGGGTTGGAACAACAAGGAAGTTCTTTATCCACCCACAAATTTTTGATTCAAAGCTATGGTATTTCTTGGAGATTACATTGTGTGAAGGATATGACTCACATGACAATAAAAGGAACCTACCCAGGTGACTTAACTGTTAGGTAGTCATGGAATGTGCCCTTCTTAAGAATAAGATAACCTTATCTGAGGTTATGATACATGTCCCATCAAAGGACCAAAGTTCACTTCACCCAGTATTTTGCATTTGTTCAGTAACCAAAATATGATTGCGATTTATCAACCTCCAGCCAGAATGATAACATTTAATAGATAGCTTATTACTGATTATTTTATAAGGGCTCCATTCCATTGTGACACCTGTGCCGAACAGCCAGTATGAAAACATTTAATAGATACTGTAGCTACTACTGATTATGTTATAAGGGCTCCATTCCATTTTGACACCTGTGCCGAACAGACCTTTCTTTGTCTAAACAAGGAAAGAGCCCTAAGTAACATTTGATGCAACTATCGACAAAACTTTCTTGACAGTTTCAAATGAAAGGTGACAATTAATGTTAATTAGCTGCATCATTGTTACATGCCATCTTCAAATGTTTTAACATGCTGCCGGAGATCATGAAAGGGAGCCTCTCCTCTTCGTTAGTTAACATCTCCAACTCTAGTCTGATCTGTTAAGAACTTATCTCAAAAGATGAAATTTAGTAAACTCACATTTACTAACATACTCCCCAGCTAGTTAAATTGCATACAGACAAGGAGAATTTTGCCCTGTGCATTCACAAACTCTCCCTTCCCTCAAGACTCCTTAACCCCCCCCCCCCTCTTTCCTCTCCC
>JAIPMN010001380.1:271-44338 GCA_020650975.1 Apostichopus californicus | reverse complement strand
GCCATCTTCAAATGTTTTAACATGCTGCCGGAGATCATGAAAGGGAGCCTCTCCTCTTCGTTAGTTAACATCTCCAACTCTAGTCTGATCTGTTAAGAACTTATCTCAACAGATGAAATTTAGTAAACTCACATTTACTAACATACTCCCCAGCTAGTTAAATTGCATACAGACAAGGAGAATTTTGCCCTGTGCATTCACAAACTCTCCCTTCCCTCAGGACTCCTTAACCCCCCCCCCCCTCTTTCCTCTCCCCCTCCATTCCTCATTCCCTTTCATAGGTAGGTTTATTACCTGCAATGCTGCAAACATGATCATCTCTTCCTCAGTGCAATCAATTTCATCATTGAGGAGGGACCATCTGGCTTGCTCATATATCTGGTTGATTCGGATAGCATCTTGCTGAGGATCCAGGTCATAGAAAGCATAATACTTGAAGCGTAGTAAGAGAACATCCCTCTCGTTTATGCCTTGTGCCATCAATGATTTGGAGGAATCCAGCCATCTGGAAATGATGGAGAAAGAGAAAGGAAAAAAAATAATGAATTGGTTTTGGGGACAGATTAAGTATTATTGTCTTAATACCCCAGCTAGATGATAACAATTTACTGACTGAATTAATATTTTACACTGTGGATTTTTCATACATGCAAACTTTTTGGATGACTTTTGAAATAAACATAGTGACAGTTTGAGTTCCAGACACAAAATGAGCTTTAAACTTTTATCTTCCACGACACAGTCAATTCTAGAAAGGTTCAATCCAGTAATAACTACACATACTTCAGTAACACACATTTCTGATTCTAGGCAAGCAATTCAGAAGAAAAAGACAGGTCAATTTTCTGACTGGAGATGATCTTACATGGATTAGAAACATATGTACTACCACAATGGTAGCTTCGGTAACTTATTACCAATTATTAGGTCCATTCAAGATTATTCTCTTTGAGATATTGGTAAACACTGGTCATAAACATTTTGACCTATATACTGATGTCAAATGACCTCTAACTTTTCCACTTAAAACCATAATGGCCATAACTCACAATATGGGGGGGGGGGGGCACCTGGATAATATATGCAAGGTCCATTGAATTTTCCAGTTTACAGTACATGTGAAAGGCTTTCACATTTTGACCTATGTTGACCTCCTGTGACCTTTGTCTTTCAATTCGAACAATTAAGTCCTTTTACTCAATATAAGGTATCCATGTACCACTGCATTCCACTCTTCGCCTTTTGAGATTGTGAGCTTTTATATAACCATAATGTGTATGAACACTGAAAATATCACATATTGATATATAAAGAAGCTATAATGGGGAGAATGATGTAATGGCAAGGAAAGTAAGGTCCACAATACTTCATGGGCACTTAGTTAGTAGGCGAGACAGTACCAGCAGGTAATGGAAAGTAGAAACACTGTATACGAGCAGTCTGGGCAGATGTAATCGACTTGAAAATTTGCCCAAAATGGCAATTTCTTGCACCAAATTTTGCTTCACAACACTTCAACAAATGAGGCAGTGGTATGCAGTTGCATCGGTGACTTTGAAAGAAGCAGTTCAGGGACAGACAGCAAATCCAAAATATGGATACCATGCCCCTGTGTAAGGTACTCTAATGTGGCTCGGTATCTTGATTGAGTCAAATGAATGTCTCTAGTTAGATTATTAACTCAAGGATTTGAGCCTCTTTATTCTTGTTAATTCCTGTATCAAATCATTGCAGGGTGTTGTAAGCAGAACACTGCCATGAAACAGACTGCACTTTTCTACAGTGATTTTAAGTCCCGCAGGCCCCCACTTTTTTTCTGTGCTTCACAGCAACACACTGTGGTCAGCACTCTCCCCTGTTAAATTCTTTGCTTTTAATTGATATGAGATATCTACTAATGAAGTAAGAGATCTATTCAGGTTTCTCATCTTTTTTCATTCTTTTTTCATCTATGTCACATATATGGAATACATTACACATATATATGCACATGTCTAATCATTAGATAGGTTACCATTGTCATCAAAATTTTGACTGTGTAAATTAAGTGTAAAATACAGTTCAAATAGTAAACATATGATGGTACATATAGTATGCTTCAAGGTTAATCATCAACAGTAACCTGACTCAACTATCAAGAATATAGTTGCAAATATTACCACTTTATATGGTATTGTAATATTACTATGAAAAGAATCCTAAAAAAGGCAGTGGTGCACCTCCCACCAGCATTCCTACTGGCATTGTCTAGATCGAACGTGACCACAGGAATATAAGCACCAATTTTAACTACCAGCTAAAACTACCTAAATAGAATCTGCTTCCATGGAAACAAGCCTGTAGAAACCTTATAATCTACTGTCCCACAAATAATGGAGTGTGTTGACCTCATTTATGGCATTGCACTATTAATAAAGAGACTTTTGATCATCTTACTTCAGTCAAGTTATGCTTATAACTTTTTAACTAATAGGTTGTTTACACCTATCAGAAATGACCTAAACATGAAAGCTTCTTATAAATGAGAAATACTAAAATGGAGTGTTTCCATGTGAACAAGTCTTACGTGTTTTCCCAAAATTCCTTACTGCTACAGGACTTTGAAATATGACAATTTGTAATATTACATAACATTACGGTTTAATACAATTATGCTACTGTCATATTTTTCCACTATGTAAGCAGGCTAATAGCTATAAAGAAAACCTCACATCGTTTTATTCGATACAATCTTGAGTTATCACTGCAGTCGCACACTGTTGCAGTGGCACACTGTACTGGCACTGCATGTGTGGCAACGGAGGCGACACTGTGTGAAGATATGTGAAGTCTTGTCTCACTGAGCGTTCTTTTACACTGCATCTCTCAGCAGTAGGGAGAGAGTCATTGGTTTGAAGGACACGGTTAAGTCAGTCATGTCCGGTTATCACTGGGATGGGAACCACAGCAGGAAGACGGGTCCATAGTAGGATCAGCTGATTGGCGTCAGATATACACTCCAGGAACTTAACTTGTAGGACCTGCAAGCTTTGTTAAATGACACTGGAATGTCAAGAATGGTTCACAAGATATGTTTGGAATGTGACTGAGACCTTTCCCCAGTAGCCAAGGATCGAGTAGTAGTACAGCGGCAGCGAGCAGACACTAGTAACTAATAAACTGCTCACAATCATAGCAGGTTAAATACTGAATGTCTGTCATTGCACACAGCTGTTGGATATTAATGACAACTCAAGAATGATTAATATTAAGTTAACAGGACACCATGAAGCATAGATACTGGTCAAATGAAAAGCAGTATCTGCTTGGCAAGGTTTCTACTTGAAAATAATATCTCATGTCTGATATTACATGTGCTCTGCACGTAGCCTTAGACCTAACCAAAACAAAACTGACTTCATTTCCTGCCTTGTCTTTTCAGAGAAAGACAACTGTAAACACTATTACCTTAAATAAATAACAACGATCCTTACAATGAATGACAACTCCTAAAGTGATGAAACATTTTGCCCTATTTGGGAGATATCATGAGTAACAATTTCTTGTTACAAGGTGGAAGATAGGTTTATACATGGTGGAAGACATGGATATGGATTGGGTAGCCCTAGAGCTTTTAAGAACTACATAATGGATTGCTCCAACACATGCTAGTTGCTCAGAATGGGGGGGGGGAGGGAGGGGGTTGTACTTTTAAATTGCTTTTCCATGACAAAGTGTTCAACTTTAGCCCAGATCCCCCCCCCCCAAAAAAAACTTTTTATATCTGAAAATATGCACCCCCAGCCCTGTTCCACCACTTGTCACCTTCCCCCACCTTACCCATTCCATCACTGATCCACCGCATCTTCCCAAATGATATAAAGAATCTTCTAGCTGTTTGGTGGTGTTGTTCATTATAAATGGCTCTATCACACAGCCACATGATGAATCACAGTTGTGTTCAATATGATTCTCCATGATATAATGATATATCCCTATGATTCAATTGTCATAAATGAACTTTGTAACCTCCTTACTGATAAGAGCTTACAGGTCTTTACAGTGATAACAAACACATTGTCTCCCAACCCTGTCTATAATCACCACAATGGAATGTAACATAACTGCATGCAACAGTCCATTTTTCCTAGCCTTTAGATTCTGGCAGTGTGCTTTATTACTCAATGGTTAAAACAATGGTTAATAATGAGGATCAGTTTCCTATCTAACAAAAGTGCATAAACACATTTCACTCTTCCTTTCCTTCCTGACAATACAGAAAATAACGGCCATATGTACACATTAATGTTTATGTGCCATTCAGACTGAGAAGTAACCTGGTGGAATGTATAGCATATAGTTGTGTAAACATGAAACCCTCCTAAAAGGTATGTTATGATCTCAGCCAAAAATGTGAAGATCAAATCATCTGCAGGTTGTTAAGAGCTAAGAGTCTGCTTTACCTCATTATTCAGCACATAGCCTTTTCAACAAGAGACTTGTCTTTCACCATTAAAGTACTTCTGGTATGCATAACTTCTAACATGTGAGTCTGTGCTATCCCACAGAGGTTTGTTGTTCCTGCATTGAAGTCTGGTCTAAGTTTAGGAAAGGAGAAACTCAGCCATAGATGAGGGGAATGTCTAAACAGTCTGTAATGAATGCTTTTAAGTAAAATTGGTAAAATTGCGACAGAAAAATTCCATGCAAGATTTTACAGGACGTATCGTAAGAACTTCAGAATCTGTTTAAAACCAATTATGCATTCACTGCCAAATATTGGTTTCGAGTGTGGCTGCGAAGAAGTCCTCTTTGCACGTTTTACAGGGCATCTAACAATACTATGACTGGCATAAAATGTTACACTAGGAAATATCATTTCTTGAAAACAACATGGCACATTTCCAGAGATCCAATTAAGCATCATTCAAAGGCATTGTATGTATTAAATATTCAATATTATAAAAATACAATGACATTCCAGTTACTCTTTGGAATAACAATACTGCTCCTTAAAAGGAAGGTTCAGAGGAAAGTTAACATTGACATGTGACAGTAGAATTAACTCCAAGCGTTCTTGGGTAGTTCTCTCAATTCCTAGATGATTGTTTTGAGAAGTGTTGGTCTGAAGATTACTCCTTATGTTTATCAACAATTCTGATGCCGTAGATGCACAATTATTATATCTTTTAAAATTTGACTTCAATTTTCTGCTTAAAAGTGGATGCAACAAGAGAAAACACAGTGTTCACTGGTACGGTATCTATGCATGGGTTGTACAGCATATATACTGTATATGCTTTACAACCCATGCAGCAAAAAGCTGAGACAGTATCCCATCTAAATGCACTACAACAGAGTAAGAAAATAAAAGAAAAACAACATAATTTATGTCAATGTGCATTCATGACATCACTTACTTCAAGATCACATGGTACAAAACATATTACCTTCAAATGAATATATTTTTAGGAATTCAATCAAACCTCCACCAGCATGTTTCTATTCTTTTTTTTTTACAATGCCCAAAATGAAGTTTCCTCTGAGCTATCTCTTTAAACAATATGTACCTTTAATGCATGTCCTTTGTAAGTACATTAACACAGACGAACATAACCTAATTAGATTCTGTAGTAACTCTACTTTATAGAGAGCTGGCTTAAAGTTGTTGAATGATTTCCTGTCAGGTTTTAAACTAAAGTATATATAGGAACAACACACAGATAACCCTGTGTAAGCCAGAAAGCCATTCATGTTCAATCATGCAAAGTCCCATCCCAAGTTCAGTGGATTATTGCTTGTACATGCTGGATGAAAGAGAAAATCAGTTTACTTTTGTACTCAGGCATGTTGCCCCTTATAGCAGAACTGACTGGCAATGAAAAATACTGCAATACTATTCAATAGGATTAAAGGTCACATAAACACAGAAATAGTCAGAATGTTATAATTCCACCCTGGGAAATATTTGTTCCCACTGTGTGTGTTTAGGTGAGCACTGGAGGAAGACTAAGCTAGTAACAGTAGTAGTAGGCCTATGAGCAGAAGAAAATACAACAGAAAATGTTCACTTGTACTGTAGCAACATTCTTCTGATAGTTGGTACATCAGGGAAGAAGTGTGCATTTTAGTAAGGCTTTACAGATAAGCTGGAAGAGGGTATGCAGGCTGGCTAGAATCATTCAAGAATGATGTATGCTTTCAATAAATCAATGATGATTCCATATTGAAACCAGCATTGTACCAATTACCAAACAACTCATTACTGAAGACAAGTAAATTGAACTGAAATAGAACAAACAGTACTCCCTTGAAGGAATGCAAACCAATACTACATGAACTTCTCCCCTCCGTGTGCAATCAAAACTTCAAGGGTACGGCTAATTTCAGGAACAAGAGAGCCCAAATTTAACGACAGATGGATACATAAGTATTTTTATTGGACATGTGCATGTAGTTACCTCGTGCACTTGAAAAAAATGAGCACATTGTCCCTTTAAAAGCTCACAGTTTAATTTGTTAGTTGTTTGGTTCCAACTTCCAAGTAGACTAAACAATGGATTACCAGTCCTGTAATAGACCAAGTTAAGGACATTACCACCTGAACTTGTCATAGCTAACATGCTGATCAAACAAACACTTAATTGCCATCTCTATGTAATGTGATTACAGCGTGTGCCTCACGATGCTTAACAATTCAACATGGGCTGCATCTTCATCGCCGTGATATACTGTACATTCTGCATAGACAATGATAATTTAAATTGGATTTATAGCATTACACACGATGTGGCCAAAAACCTGTTGATTTTGTTGTCTTGTCTTCAACCCTGTGTTGACTTGAGATAGGATTAATGGCAGCATGTGATAATGTTCACATTTAATAATGAATAATATTCTACATTTCTGGCCATTAGCACTTGAGGCATTGCAGAAAAGGTAGTAAATTTGTGATGACACCTCATCTGACAAGGACGAGATCTGGATAAAATCTTTAAGTTAAATATATGTCACTAATGATGATAAGTGAAAATTAACAGCTACACTGATACAGTCAAAGGATATACAGAGCTCTATACTGAATTGAATGGGCTCTTGACCAGTTCCACTTCATACTATGTACATTCACTGACATTCAGCCTCTGAGTGACAACTCAGTTCAGACACTAACCAAGGTGGCTGCTCTAACAGCAGCTGCCTGCAACTAACCACTTCATGAATTGAAACCTAACAAATTTAACTACCAAATGTTACAAACAAATAAAACTGCTTTGACTGTCTTTAGCAAAAATAAAAGTTAGTGGAATATCAAGGTTCCTTCTCACTAGAGGTCTATATGTACAGTATACATGCATAAAATCACTCATTTCAGACTGTTTCATATACATCACAGTATGAAGTCAACATAAGGGCTGGGTTCAGTACTCAATAAACAGCATGATATCATTAGGGTATCCTTGTCTGTTATTAGTATAATTCAACATGGATATGCAGTAGACTAACAACATATTGGTGCTGGAATCTGTTCAATAAATAGAGCACAGACTAATGACTACCTCCGAGACACGGAAACTGAGTCAGAGAGATAATGATACATTATTGTTATAGATTCAAGACAAGAAAATTAAGATTAATGGATAATAAGAATATTGATGTGTATCTCTGGTTCAGACTGATCAAATGACTGAATATGTTTAACCTTGCCAAAGTGTACATTGCAATGTAACAAAGACATTGAGAAAGTTATATGACAAACATGTATACATACTACATTGTATAATATAATGTTCAAGTTACATCATTTCCTCAATGCAACCAGTAAATTTTCTGACTGGTTAATGTTTCCCATACAGAATTTTATGTATTATCGCCGCAACTGTTGACAATAATGGGTGGTTTCTGCCCACACAGGATATCATACACACAAAGTCACATTGTGTTTAGAACTAAAGTGGTATTCTCAGTTGGATTATAACTTTACATCATATCCACCAATCCATGTAATATTCACACCTTGATGGGGTACACCTCAGTGAAACCTACAAATTAAAATTTGAGCTAGGTTTTAATTGAAAACCTTGAAGTTCACACTTAATTTCACTCTTCTTAGTGCAGTTTTGGTGGTCTATTTGTAAGACATTATAGAATGTACAGTCAATTACATATAATATTTTACTAACACCAGATTGAATGAGGGGGGTAGGGTGGGGAAGGGGATTCAACACAAAATGAACATTGCTTGCAAGCTTAAGATACCACTTATGAAAAGCTAGAAAGCCAGTTGGCTTTGTGATTAATTGCCATATAATTTCCTGACTAATGTATCTGAGCAAGTGAGTTAAATTTGTCCAAGAATTAAGTGAGAACCTGAGAAGATCAAAAGATTTCCAGCTCTTATTTGTAGCACTCCCTTTTGGGCATCAAACAATTAATTCACTGGTAAGGATTTTATAATATAGAATTTTTATCCCAAAATTTTTCAATATTTGTAGAGAACTGACTTCCAATGTGAAATATAGACACATAGATGTTCTTCATATGACTTTCCATATGACTTTCTCTTTGACCAATTTGGAGCTAGCAAATCAGCTCTGCCACCAGCCGTCCCTTAAATAATTGTTAATGACTGAGAGTTTCAGGGTATTGTTTACACTGTGAAATATTTTACAAGTGACTGCCAAAGCCAAAGTCATCTGGTATAAATCACAGAGAATAACACCAATTTTGAGACCATTTGAGATTTAACCTATTGATCCCTTGAGCCAATTTTGAGAACAGCTGAGAAAACTGAAAAGGGCCACTTTGAAGCAGATTTTATTTTCCTGAATGACTTTACTATTGCTGAAGACCTGTTGTATATTAGGGCCTGACCTCAAACTGACAAAACAATGTCCACCATAAGGAACCTATAGCATCCAAGAACTCACAGATTAATTGTGGCTTTATGTTTGGAGTTAGCATGTAAACAAGGATTACAGACATTGACACAAATAGTTGACTTAAGGTTCTTGCACTCACCAAACTGGATCCACATACAAAGTATGAAGTTCAACAAAGATGTACTTTTTGAGTTATCATGTTAACAAGGTTGAACAAAACTTTGACTTTGAAGGAATAAAAAAATAAATAAAACACCATGTGCAACCTCTCTATTAAAGGTCATCAGTTATAGTGCCCTCCAAAATATGCTAAAAATTTAACAAGCATTTAATATACTGCCACTCTATAAAGTGGTTAATCCACATTGAGCAATTTAACTGTCTATTTAAATATTTAACTTTCTATTTAACAAGTAAATACTTTTGAAAACTTCCAGCAATTTTTATGGTGCTATAATTTGGGCCAATGGTGCTACTGACCTTTAATGATTCAAACTTAACGAGGGAACATCTCATTGATTATATTTCAAGTGACAGAGACATTCTGTAGCCCATTACAGGCATACGTGCAAGTAGCAAGACAATTTAAAAGTCAGTGAATGATCTTTTAACTCTAATATTCAGAGAATTCTAATTCAGTCACTTTCACTTTACAACGGCTATAAATAGTAGCAATGACTGATCAAATGAAAACTAAAAAGTTGAACACTGAAGTGTGTCATGTTTGTAATATTGAAATAAAAACCATTCAGTTCTGAATTAGAACAATTATCTTGCTAGGAGGTAATGCAATTATTCGATTCCTGCATAAACAGTATGCACCCTCAAACAAGAGCCCAACATGTTTTTTCTTCAAATCTCTGTGAACATTTTTGCTAGTTCCTTCTATCATGGCAACCAACAATCTGACTCGGATATTTGTTAGACGTATCCCAACGTATAGACAAGAAGATCTATGAATATTTCTTGTCCATGTTGTTCAATTAAGTAAACTACTACAAACTCCGGTTCCCAATACACTTGCCATTAGGAAGAAGTGAAAACCACTTTAGCTCCAATTTTTCTTTCAGACTTTTTTAATATCAGGTGTCTCGCAGCCCACAAATCCTCTGTTATTCCTGACATCGGGATTTCATCCCAATCTGACCCAAATGCAAATGTCACTCCTCATTGCCCCACTTGTATCCAGATAAATATTGGATGACGGATCAACAAAGTACTTGTCCATCGATTCTGTTATTCACTCTGAACTGTCATTTTAATCAAGCTATGAAATAAATTGATCCATTGCAACAGCCATATTATGCATAATCAGGATAATGGATAGGTAGAAACATGACATTTTGAATGACAAGAATTTTGGAGGCCTTACTGTGCTAACTTAAATTAATGGTATGGCTTAGAGTCAGATTGTCAATTTATAGCAAGTGTTTCTTACCAGCTCCACTCCATCTATCCACTCCACCAACCGATACTCTTTCCTGACAATACTGCTAGACTCTTGAATTATTAAAATAATTCAGTTCGATACAATGTGATACATTTCATTGACATAGCAACAAAGGCATAAATTTGTGATGCAATCGTGAACTGCAGACAGAATGACAGAAAATTTATCACATATCGTAAGCAGTAAAGCCTGCAACAAAAGCAAACATTCTTCAACACATGCCTGCATCTGTATCAATCACATTCACCACCAAAATCAACATGTTTTCATCAATGTCTGTGTGGAATGTCAGAAACTTCTCATGAAATAAGCCAGGTCATCATTAGTGATCAAGATGAGTACTTTATAGACATCAGCAATAATAATTTGCCAGGTTTTTAATCCCCCCCTCCCCCCCCCCCTCCTGAAAGCAGATCCTTCCCTGGTTTGCCCTCTACACAAACATCTCCTAAAACACACTTGAATAACAGTAATCACAGTATATTTACTTGTATGCTGCTTTCAGCTTCCCTTGTTATTTTCTCCTGGCCTCCAAATTATCTAGACAAGATTCATGCCAAAACAACAAAGGTGGGCCTTAACGAAAATATGTTCAACTGGTAACACATCTTTGCAAAACAACTCTGTCAATTCACAAGGTATAAAATGTCATAGCATTACCAATGCCTGAAATCAATTTTAAAATGCCTGCTGCAGAGACCCTTACTAAAACTAGTTTACAGAGCAGAGAATGTCACTTGAAATTTTGCTGCAATTTGCATTACATTATTGGGTTGTTTTGCAAAGGATAAGTTGCAAGGTACAGACTGTCATAATAACATTCACAAAATACAGTAACTGCCAACAAAGTACACTGCCTACTGTGTACCAGCAGTTTCCAGATAATAGAGAGCTACAACAATAAACTTGTTTAAACATTGCACACAAGGTCCAAGGCACAATGTAATGAATTCATCCAGTCTATTTTTGTCAACAGCGTACCAGGCTTATGAAACTTACACCGACTGTGTCAATTCAGAGACATGAACTGCTGAACTTTTTGTCATACTTTGAGACATTTCAAGAGAACTTATCAAGGGAAAAATCCGAAAATGTTATACAGAGAAACATTTTTCACAAATGTCAAGTGACAGCTTGGCAGGGCCAGCAATCTGCCTACAATGATATGAACAGGACAGACGATTCATTCAGATGAGATATTGCCAACGTGCAAGAAATGACATGGTGTATAGTATCTCTATGATTGAATTGTTGTGAGAAATCAAAATGAAACGTTTATTGCAAACTTTATCCATTTTACCTACTCTAAGAAATATGATCAGTAATTACTTTGCATAACAAAGAAAATATTGAAAAGATTAGATCTCCCCCCTATACCAGAGATCCCTAGAACTATAAAACAACTGATGGATTATCTCAAAGAGTTGAATATCAATTTGGATGTTTGGACAACATTTCTTTTAAAAGTGAAACTCTTATACTCGAATCAAAAGCAAAATGTATCGTGAACTTCAATGTAGCCACTCTTGACTTTGAGCTATTATTATGCTACTGCACAGTCTCTATGGAGCACAAACAAACACTCCACGACTATGACAAAAGGGAAAATCATTGCTGAGTATATCAAACATGTAGAAGGTAGAGTTTAACAGTGTTTAATTAAACCAGGAAGGTATTATTTCCTCTTAGAGTGATATATCAAGTTACATCCACATTACTTCCAATAAACTAGTCGGACTAGTAACCTTCCCCAGGAAATGTTTCACAGGTGGTTTAATGCACCCAACTTCCTCCCACGGAAGATGCTTCTATATAAAGTAATTACTAATAATTCTATGCCAAATCTTTGTCTATACAGTAGGTAGTGCCGAACATTGCATCATGAAAAGATAATGCCTCCATATAATTAGTAATGGTAACGGTAATGGTCCGTGTTGTTTTTGTTAACCAACACAGAATTGTTAAGTTAAAGCAACACATTCTGCATTCCATTTACTAACACACACAAGCTGATGTCTATCTTGACAGCTTAAATCATCTTTTCAGTTCACTACAATCACATTTATATTACAGTGAGGTATAATTGTCAACCATGACAACACAGACCATTGTTTGCAAACACGTCATGTGAAAAAACATGCAATAAAAAACACAAAAACTGATCAAATACGAGAGTGAATATGGACTGATTTGAAGATAAGCAGGTATTAAAGGGACTATCAAATTAAGCACATGTGGCGATTGTTTGAATGTGCCAAACTTTAGTGAAGCTGCCATTATACTCAGTCTATGTCAACACGGAAACTTGGACTCAGAAACATTTTCACAAAATTATGAATAAAATGCAAATAATGGATCTACATAACAAGTGTAGATCTTTACCAAAGTTGCACTTAGGATTTCTTAATATTTTTCGTTAGGAATCAAACCCTGGAATCACTACTTTACAGTTATTCAAACATGCCAGGTAAGTTCACCTGCATGGCAGGATATGCAGACGTATGCATAAGTACTGTACAAACATCAATTGCAAAATCTACCAATCTTGAATAGTACCACGAAAAGGATTTAAGAAGGCACTAACAGTCTAGCAATGGCTTCCACAACATCTCTTTACTTGCAGTAGAGAAGATGTAAATGCAATTATACCATATCTTGTCCCCATGGACAGACCCATATGAGTCACGCATTGGACTTGTAATACTATCAGTGGACATATCAAATACTTCATTGAAGTGTCATGTGTGGGAGCTTCTGAATTTAATCAGTAGTAACGTCCTCGTAGTTGCCCTGCTCTTGTTGACGACCAGTATAAATGCACCACTGATCAACAACACACTACTGCGAACTGACGGCACGTCAGGATCAATACCGGGTGTTGGACTTAATTACCCTAAAAGCTCAGAATGTTTAATCAGTAAAGTGATCAACTGAAAGTCAGGAGACAGGAGGAAAAGGGGTGATTTCAAGAGGAAATTCAAGATGCAGAAAAAGGCTTAAGGTCATCACAAAACCTGAATTTTTGGGGGTTTACATATATATATATTTTCAAAATCCAATCAGCTAATGCAATGCTATGTCCCTAAAGCCTCATATAATAAGTCTGCCATCCTCTATAGCAACTGGAATTTTCAAAGCCAAACATTACAAATGGGTAAGTCAATCTGCTGGACAACAGTACTGGTCACTACAAGAAACATGACAAAAGGGTACACCTCTTACATCCATGTAGCTATCTATAGTTAATCTTCACCTAACACAGAGACAAACCTCTCTAATACTAGTCTTGAACATGCATGAAAAACAGCAATGAAGAATCACTTTACTATTCTACAGCCTACCACGCCCCCCCCCCTCCCCCACATCCTGGAAGTAATTAAGAGGTAATCTAGACTTTATTTCATCTAAATTTGTTGTTTTCTAACAAAAACTAATAAGTGGTCATGGTGATAACATGATGTCATTATCTCATATAGGATATGTTATCTCTTAAATGCAGTTTCATAGTTTCATTCTTGTAAAACGATATATGTAAAGGAAGCAATACTCTTGATGTAAGCAGAATTTTTAGTTGTTGTATGCCTTTGAAATCTTGGTATTGATTGCATATATAACATCAACTAATTTTGCTTATCATTTCTGGTCTCCCCAACTCATGTGTTCATCCCCTACTGTATAATACATACAGTACATTCTATTAATACATCCTCCCTTCCATGTATCAGTGTTAGTTGTTACTCGGTTACCGTGGAACTATCGATATCAAACGAAACTGAAATAAGCAATGACTCCGGGGAGTGTTGCTTACTCAGATTATTAATATCCTTCCGTTTCCCAATTTAATTAACCTTCCCAGCCAACTCAAGTTTTGCCTAAATCATGCCTATCCTGCAGCGAGAGGACTGATTAGATAAAATGAGCGACTTCTCATCCGCAGAGGTATATTAGATAAAATGTAGGATGGGGTAGTGATCGTTTTCATAACAATGTTGTCGCCACCCTTGTGATAAAGTCGATCTGAAGGTCTCAGGTTACAAGTATTACATTAGTATTTATGTTTGTATTAGCATTCACCACTTGGAGAGCACTTCAAATGGTAAACAATTGACTCTCTTAACTACATAGTACATACCTAAAGGAAGAGTTTCATCTCAGGCCTGACTACTGATCCATAAGTAACATTCACTAACTCTAGAGATCATCAATAGCACTTGGATGTTCCATATGTGCATAAAGTAGTTCTCTACTTGAGTGAGGCAATTTGAAATGCTTCCCAGATCTCTGATTTTTTTTGCTGGTAAACATCAGTAAAAAACAGCGCTAGGTCAAGAGTCAATCCTAACATATTTCCCCCAAAATACTAGTTACTCAACAAAATAAACTTATCCCAAAACGGAAGCTCTTATATCTGATATTTCTGGCAATGTAAACCACTTTTTTTTTTCTATCCAGAGACAATAATTGCACTACACTGTATGGGTATTACTTCCATGCTAAATCGATTTCATCCTTGCGATGCTAATATCTCTCCATTCTCACAGTCGATCTTGTCAGTTACGGATTGCTAGTGATGCAGCATTGTCTGTCAACTTCAGCACACATTTTGCAGGTGCTTTTGCTGATTAACTCTTCAATCATAACTACATCTAGAACAAGTTCATGTTGCTGAATACTAGATTCACAGAGAAAAGAAGTAAACAGAAAAGGCACAAACAACTATATCTTTAAATATTCCCTTCAGACCCTTCAACCTCCCTTTAAACGTACAAGTACAGAATAAAATTAGCAATATCCTTCCTCTCCAAAATAATCAGAAGAAAAAAAACTTGTACAATACCCAAGGGAACTGAAATGGAAGTTATGTATACACTGTTAGAGTCAAAGAAATCCATTTTACTATGCTATGGTTTTCAATAGGAGCCTGCTTATGACTATTTCTTCTCCCTCCCCCCAACACACCTCTCCCTTCACACACTGTCTTGTATTTTATACAGCACTGGTTAACAACTGTTGTCCTCTTATGATACTATTCTTATCATGTGAATGGAAACCAGGAAAGGAAGTATTTCTCAGATGATTTCTTTCCAATCTTGCCAAGGAAAAAATCCACAGGCTGTCCCGAAATAGATCATGTGAGAATGACGATGGTGGAAATCAAAGTTGCTAACTTTGCTTCTGCGGAGGCAGTTTGGGGGTAAGTTTCACAGATTCGTTTCACAGGTGGTTGTTTTGAGGATGTTTCATGTCCTATTGCGTAGAACATAACGCTGGTGTATCTCTTAATGCATAGCTAGCATGCATGATTTAAAGGGATATTCTAGTGGCAGCACAGTCATATTAATCAAACTGTTTGTAAGAATGTGTATATCACTGTTAGCCTATTTGCCATAGTGATGTCAATCAAAGACCTTTGTTGACCATTGTTGACAATAAAATCTAGACAATAAAACATGATATCAGAATATATGTGTTTTTCACATTGTCATCATAACAGTTACAGCAGTCAATCTCTCTCAAGACTCATTATCTCCCACCAGATTATCCCTTTAATTGTTAGGCCGTTATATAACTTAGAGGAGGATAATTCACCATGAGAGTATTACCCAGGAATACTTCTATATAAATATTACCCTAGAACTGAGAATGCAGCATCCTGAACTCATTAAGCGACATTCCTCAGACACCATCACACTCACCCGCCATTAATTGTAGCTTTTTCCCGATATGATGAGGGCCTCAGAACTCCATCCATTGCCTCCTTTGATGGTTGCGCGGGACTGTTTACCAGGGATGTGTTGAGCATATCAAAGCTGTCTAAGGACCCAGCACTGTTCATGGAAGGGCTTCCATTGTAGCCTGTCCTTTGAACAGCTGGTGATAGTCTTCTTGTTGGTGTTTGTGGCGCAGCGATGCCATCCATGCTTCCCATCGACGCTGCATCATTGCTATTGCTTGAAGCCATCGAGTCCCTATCCCTGCTCTTCTTACGGCCATTTGCACCACTGGCCTTGCGTCCATTAGCTCCAGATTGTTTGCGATGTTTCAGGGATGTCACGATTGGTTTTCGTAAGAACGACATTTCCTCTGGATGGCGAATACCTGTTGAAGCCACCAAGAAAACTGTTTTTCTGCACTGCATATTAAAGTTATAAAATGTCTTATATCTTATTTCACATTTCAGTCCTTGTCTTCTTGTTACAAATACACCATGTGTTGTCACAATTGGTACGTCTAGGTGATCTTCCTATGTTTCTATGATAGTGGGGATATTGGAGGAGAGGGAATCAGGAGGCTAAAGTGGTTAACACTAAACAAGATTAATATATGTAACCTCCTTGGTGGTAGAGACTTCAAGATATCACAAATTCTCCAAAACTTACTGCTTTGGAGATTTATGAGTGACCTGACTGACCTGTCTCCGTGACAACATGGCTGGAACTTCTCAGCACTGCACCCTCACTTCTGGGGCACAGCCTACACACTCTTCCTAAAGTAGTCCTAAAGGTATCAATTAACGGATGTATCAGTGGGACAGTAAGCCCGGAATGTTTATTTCTTGTATGAAAGCTTAACTTAAATATACCGACAGTTGCTTCTGAGATACTGGCTCTTGTTGTAATAATCAACACTGCCACAGGGAATAAAATACATTTACAGCAGCAAAATGTATCCAGTTTATCTGAAGGGGAAATGTTCGTTCTATTTATAAAGCTAATGGCTGACAATGTTTACATCGGAGGATTTTCCCATTATGACTACACTATGTACAGCCTGCTGAAGCAAACAGTCTGTCAGTCTGTCGTAACTATTTAAGGAGAAAACAACAGATCAGTTTTCTCATGAGAAAATTATAAAAGAACATTTAAAAAAAAAATGAAAACACTTAAAGAAGCACCCTACATTGTTTTCTTTTGTGTGCTTTTCTTAAGTTCTCACATTCATCACAAGGTGCATATCAAGTATTTTTCTGAATTTAACATACCAATGTCTTTTGCCAATTCTTGCACAGCGTTAAAGACGAGTCCAGAAAAGTCCGCTTTCATTTCAATGATTTGCATGTCAGGCATTTGTACACGCAAGTATTTATGCATGGGAGTAAATTCTAAGGTGGCGTCAGCTTGGACATGGCACTGGTCCAGGGTCGAACGAGTACGCATCAGCCATTCGTTCTTCTCTGGCCACCAGAAAGCATGGTCGGACCAATCTGTTTGATCTGCACAGGATAAAGGAAGCAACAGAAATATTAAAACTTTCTCTCAATGACAACGTTTATCTATATATGTAACTCATACAGTAGGTGCTATCAATTACAGCTGTATATCATATCTGCTGCTACTGCTGCACCTACAGTACCTGTCAGATTTATCTCATGTTCACAGTTTCTGTCAGATTTTATTAGATATGTCAAAATTTGTCCTGATTATATAAATAAGTAATGCTGTGTGCAACAACCAAAGATACTGCACAGTAGGCATGGAGGATCCAGGAGGACAATTGCTGGTATTATAAACATTGGCAGAGCAGCAATTCTGCGAACTGTCAGTACAGTAAGGCAATCTTCTGTACCAAATGCATTTATATGAATACAGATGAAGGTGTCAATATATTAAACATACCAGCACAATTTCATTTTTAAATACCAAACAGTGCCTCATGTGGATCGGAATGAACAAGTGAAGTATCCTGCTATATATGCGATCAACAAACAAGTGATAAGTGTCTCCTAAACTGCAAGTGGTAGTTTGTCTAGTAATATTAATAATATGGTCACCGCTCTGAACAAATTACGTAGAAATTAATCCGGTGAAAAACCTACGATGCTGGCACTTTGGATGGTAGAATGAGAAGGGAGGGCTACGACTGCATGGGCCAGTCACAGAGGGCACACAGTGTTAAAAGGTTACCAGTTCATTATAGGCATGATAGAACGAGAGTGTTAAGGTTGTGGGGAGACAGGTAAGCGAGGAGTGATGTAAATTGTTAGTTATAAAATAAACAACTGAAGAGAATTTGTTAAGTCTCATAAGTTCCAAGTCCTCTGTACATAGTAAATGCATTATAATTTAAACATGAGTTGATTTCATTTGGGTGTTGACTTGTAAGCAACCTCAAGTTATCTATGAAAATGCTGTTATTATAAAACTTACTGGTTTATATATTTACGAGGCGGGAAAGAAAACGAAGTAGTTTCGTAGAACTACTACCTGAGAAAACAACGTTACGCTAACAAAAAACGAACGCATGGGCGAGAGTGCACACTAATAAACAGCCCCCAAAACACCCTTCCCTACAAGAAAAGGATACTTATCAGGCTGGAAAAGATCGTTGGAAGTCTAGAACTCCTATAAGGAACCTTCTAGCGTAATAATCCAAGGTATTCCGGGCGAAATCGAAGAAAAAATTTTTCCAATACGAAAACGTGTTCTGACACTTTGGTTGGTAAAATATGTAGGATTAGGTCACTGAAGGTCAGTGAGGGTGCACAGTGTTAAAAGATTACCAGGGCATACTAGACACGGTAGAATGCGGTGCTAAGGTTGTGGGGAGACAGGTAAGCGGGGAGCGAAGTAAATACAAAGTTCTATGTCACTGCTGTAGCACCAATGTAGATAATTATGTCTGTAATTTGCATACATATCAGTGCAGGCTTTTGCATTTCACAATAAGAACACTGAAAGATTCTTAATTACTATACACGTTATTAGCTATCCCTTCATGATTAAATGCCTATAAAGTTAATATTGCAATGTTATGCTCAATGAATCTCCAATGAGCCTTACAAGCATGGCTACTTACTATAACAGTGATCATCAATTCATAAGGCTTTATTGTACATATAATGTTTATATCTCTTTCCCAGACCAGACCAACCATAAAAAAAACTCTGCAAAGTGCAATGTACTATAGAACCAAGGGTAATCAAATCAATCTTACAAGCCTGTTAATACTCCCACACACAGCCCAAATATTTCATACATTTCACATTATACTTTTATTGAACTTGACCAAGTCTGTTTTAACACAATGGGCTACAGTACACTCAATGTTTGGCTTTAATAGCTCAGCCTCTGCTTATTTTTGCAAAAGCTTGGTTATAATTGATGCAGGTGATGGACAACCAAGTTTTTAGCATTTCTGGCAACTGAGAGCAACTAGACCTCTCTCCACCCAGGGGTTAAATGGGTACCTGTGAGGTAACTTGTCATTGGGCGCATATATTGGGCGCATATAACTGCTGCCGACTGGAGGGATTGTCTCTGGGACAGGTTATCATTGACCAGGGGTAGTATAATATAATATATGTAAGTTTTGAGACCTATCGCTGGTGTAAAGCGCTATATAAAAATCAAATATTATTATTTATTATTATTATTAGACCTTGAAGGGAGACTATCCCCCCCCCCCCATTTTTATTCATATATTCATATTTACAATCCAGGACCCTTACCTGTCTCCTTTACCTACGCACTGCGCCCCCAATGATCCATTCTATGGTCACTGACCTCCTTTCGGATCTCCCCTTCAGAAGCCTAGCACGTGTGTGTCTCTATTGGAAATTTTAACCCCTTCGTTTCACACCTGAATTACGTTCTTTGTGGACTATTTTGATCAAAGTCAAGAAGAAGCTGCTTTGACTAGTTTTCATCTACAACGAATTACTGCTTATGTATCCTTGAATTTACAACGTTTTGAATGCATGTATTTTTCCCCTCCTGTTCACTCATGTTCAAATCACACACATGTACAATTATTAGTTTATTACATCTGAATGCAATAAAATGTGACCTCCAACCGATTGGAAGCCATGTTGAGAGCATCAAAGAAACCATGAACAAGAATCAACATGCCACAAATAGTAATAAGATTTTTGGGAGTCAAGACCTAATTACCTGTATGTCAAGGAGTAGAGTGTCAGACAATATCATGAGCTAAACTGTTGGGAAATGAGAAAAAGGTAGGATTCTCAACACTTATTTTCTTGCATAAAGGAGCCAAAATATCTTCTGAAAACTTCACAAAATTATATCCTCCAAAATACTTGAAATAATAAGTTCCAGGATGATTAACAATCACATAAACATTCCAACTGTCAAATAAACCATATATGGCATTTAGTGTGTTCAAATGTCAATTACTTTATCATGACTGCCACAATTCCCTCAATGACACTACTGTATTCCAACGTGCTACTTAATTAAGACTAGTGTTCAAACGATTATGCATAACAGAAAATACCGATTACCGATTATTTTTTTCAAAATAGTACCGATTCCGATTCCGATTCCGATTATTTGAAAATGAGAAAATATTCCGTTTATACGAAATCGGCAATAAAGTTCGTGATAGAAACAATTATTGTTGTGATTTTTCTCTGTTTCCTTTTGCTTCGTTGTAATACAAGGCTCTTAGGTATCCTTTTGTATGTACCAAATTACCTCTGGAGTTTCTCGGAAAGAAAAAAAAGTTTTTTTTTAAAATTTCCTAAATACGAAAATATGACATCCTACCTAGTCAGCACTGTGCTAAGCGAATGGCCTAAACACCTCGACGTGAATGTCACCTGTTAATGGCTTGAAATGGGCTAAGAATAGTTACTCAAAATATCCATCTCAAAAAGTATCTCAGACAAACCATCCGCCTTCAATCTTTACCAAAGTGTAAATTTTAATTACATATTGCCTTCATTCCGACAGTATTTTGTACTTATTTTCAGTATTATACCGTTTATGAACAAATAGAAATGTTACGAACTTAAAGTTAAACATACCTATTCGTTACGTATTTAACTCCATTCAGGTTCAATTAGAAAATGTAAGCTTAGGCCAATCAAACTGAAAAGCAAATTGTACCATCGTAACTTGTTTAAAATTACTGTAAAATGTTACCAGATTGATGTAAAGAAATAATAACAACTAGAAACTACTCCAATATAAAATATAACATTCCCTCTATAAGATATAGCACATAACTTCCAAACAAATGCCGATTTCCAGCAAATTGAAAGTTGTAAACTAAGCTACGCATTTTTTTTTTTGCAAACCGATGGTTAGGCTACATTTCCCATTGACTTAGTGTGGTTGTTAGGCTAACATGTGGTCGAAGATTGCAGTTTACATGGATATTTTTATCTTTTATTTGCGACACAACTAGAGCGAATAAACAGATGGCAAGGTTAGATTTCCATGCAGTTGACTAAGTGTGAAGTAAGGCTACCATGTGGTCGGAGATTTGAGGGGATTTTAGGTTATTTTCGCTGGTACTGAAATTGCTTCGTGAAGGCCGTAATTTGCCAGTCACTCTGCGGGAAATTCCCGGGGTGATTGTGCGCGACCCTCCCGCACTGCTTCAAATTTGATGCGGGATGTGAGAACTGTTTGCGCGATTCGCGCTGCAACTGCAATTCCTAATTCGCGAAATTGGTATTGCTGCCATGCTTACTGGCATGGCTTACGAGGGAAGCAAAATCGGCGACCCTGGCAGCCTAATTTGATGAAATTACATTGTGAAAGACGTATAGAGGGTGTCTTTATTTTAATATTTCGTAGTCAAAGAACAAACCTAATACATCAGTTGATATTTTCAACTTCCATGTTTTTGAATAATGATATTTTCACCTTCCATATGTTTTTGAATAATCGGTATGACATAACTGTTATTCCACGTAATTTTTACCGATTCCGATTATGTTCCGATAATGCAATAATCGGGCCGATTCCGATTCCGATTAGGTTAATCGTTTGAACACTAATTAAGACAGGGGTTTGTTTACTGCAGTTGATTTAGACATGCCATGAGCTACTCTTACAACTAGGAAGTGCTTGATTTACATTACCTACTTACTAGAAGTCTGGTGCTTTTATATTCAAGTTACAACCAGAAAGCTTGTTGCATAAATCTCTTTCAAAAACCATCTAGGATTTCCATAAAATAAAATCTCCTTTGACTTCTGACAACATTTCAGAATGTCCAGAGACAACCGCGACACAGCAAGTATGGCATACATGTATATGTCAGAAAATTGATGAGTTTTAAAGGCTTTTGTACAAGCTTTTCAGATCTTGACAACTTCAATCCCCCCCCCATCCTCCCCTCCCTCCCATCCCAAAATTCACGATTTTCAGAGTATTCTGATCCGTCTTGGATGTTGATAAATATAACCCAGAAATTACTTCCATATTCAAATGCTCCAACCTTTTCTTACCTTTAAACTATTTCAACAGCAATGACTACCTATTCCAATAAAGAATGTTATGGGCATTAATATAGCAAAGTATACATGTATCTTTAATATGGTCTACCTGTATGTAGCAAATATCCACAAACTGATTGAAGCATACATGTTCACAATCTAATGATGCACCACATGCACTCCCATCAAGCCATGATCACATACCTTCATCCCCCCCCCCCCCAAGGGAAACAACCTACGCTAAGTTAAAATATTACATGAAATGAACAGACTTGAAATTTTTGCCATTCATATTGAGAGTTCATATAGCAATATGTGGTATAATTTGCATGGCAGGCTTGCAGTACTCTGTATATTGATCTAGACAAGGTCATAACCCCACAGTGAAGTACATAATCCATATATGTTAACTTTTACCTGGCAAAATTATTGACACATTATTGACCACCTAGAAATACACAAGGTTCTTCTCTCTGTAATTTTCCCATAAAACAGTGTATTCATTTCAAATATCCCTCAAAGGCAACAAGAATTTGTTGTTTTTTGCTTGTGTAAGTGTGTTTTTGTGAACCACCCTTCAAATTAAATTTTAGTACTGTTTGCATAGCTCTTTGACAATAACAAACCTAACCTATTTATGATGGTAAGACTGCAAATGTCAAAGCCTCAAAGGGGTTGGGCAAATAACTGTTTATCCCTGGTATCCATTCCCTGCATTGTTTACTGACATAAAAATTATACATATTTGCTTTCTTGCATTGAATTGACTGTAAAAAAAAACTGCACTATGATTGGTCCATATTCTGATAACTCTTTATGCTAGATTGAAAATGGAGAACTGTTTTCAATATTGCATATATGCTAGGAGAAATATTTCATGCTAGTCACAGGTTAATATGCAATTTGCATCCCTTTTTGTTTCAAGCAAAAACTGTATAGTGCTATTCAGTACCACAAAAAATCTATCACAACAAAAAACAAACACAGGAAACTTCATATATAAATAAAAATGTTGACCATTATTATTACTATGTTACTGAACCAAATCGTCATGTTGACTACTTATTCTAAGTATATACAGTACCTGAAGGGTAGTAGTTCTCAAGATACCCTCTTGACAAACTATATCCCACTTACATACTGATGTGAAGGTCACCACAGCAGAGTGCAAGTTGTGTTCAAATCAGGCAGCTGTCATAAACCATGCCCAATAGGCCAATACCATGGTTAAAAATAGTGACTTATGTTTACCTTTCACTAACGGCAAGGTACCTCTGTTCATTCAAGAGATTTCAAGAAACGCCTTCAAAATCCTTCAATTATATCTAAATCTGTAGGTTTGGATGCACTGAGCATGACTAGCCCCCTAAGCTATCAGTATCAAGCTTCCAGCAGTGTTTATGGTTAGCTACCTGCTGTTACCACAGCTTGAGAATATTACACAATCCCAATCTTACTACTCCCTGAAGGTCAATATCAATGGGGAAGATTTAGTTTCCCCCTTTAATAATAGTTTGTTAGACACTTGCTGTTGAGGTTGAATTTGGAATCTATGAATGACTCATACATCTTACAAACCATTAAATGTAGAGTGCAACAAACCAACCTACCTTCTTCCACTTATATAAGTCCTGCTGGCTGGCTGAACTACCATTTGGGTTCATGCATTATAATTATTACATAGGAGGTAGTTAGTACTTACCTACTACAGTGTTCTAAATATAAATGTACTGTACAGAAGTCAATGCCGTCCCTGTCAACTTACAAGATTCAGCTCATGCATGAGCCTGGCAAGCAAATGGATCTCTTTGCATTTGCTCATGGTCTTCAGAAAAAATCGAATGCATTTTGCTCAAACTAAGACTATAAACTAATCAACTAATTAGACACATTCTAGTACCTCTACCTTAAGCTATGTAAAGTTTACAAGAGATTCAGTTTATCCTAATCCCTCAAATGAATTATGACCTGAATTCAAGGCAGTAGACTTGCACATTGGAAAGCCAGGCTACATAGCTACTGTATGTGTGTTAACTTTTTTCAAAGTTATAATCCATAACAAGTTAGTTTCAAGATTATCTAATTTGACCTCTGCTGACCTAACCAGACATATTATCTCCACCAAAACCAATACCCACTTTTTGTAATCATTATGGGCAAGCCACATGGCAAGTATCATCCTGTCTTCTTCCTGTTTTCAAGGGTTTAAGGCCTTGACCACTCTTTACCTTTGACCTACTGTACAACAAAAGACAGTACTTGTTGCAAGTCATTTAAGGCCAATCTATGACACATGCCAAAGACTTTCTCCAAGTCAAGACTCTTGAAAAAGTGAGATTTTAAGACACTTGACAATTTAATCTATACTGACCTTATCAGACTTTTTCACCCTGTTGAACTTTCTATCAATGTTAACTTGAAGAACTCTCTTCTACACTTTCAGAACTGTGTGAAGCAAGGTTTTTCAAAATTAAATATTTTCTACCTTAGCATCACCCACCACCACCCCACAAACTGTTCAACAAACATGAGCTCAACGGTATTAAAGTGTTGTATGTCATCACCCAATATCATAATATTTATGCCCACATGTACCAGCAATTAACCAACAACCGTATTCCAAGTTTGGATATAATCTGTTTTACGTTTGAGGTGAAATTTGGGCCCACCTGCCCCAAAAATGGGCCTGGAATTATTTGGGACCCAGATGGTCCCAAAAACCAACAATTGTATACCATGTTTGGTTACAATCCGGCTCAAGGTTGCAGAGTTATTGCAATGTAAAGATTTTTACCTTTGACCCAATCACCTCATTAATATTCATAAGTTTTATGCCAAAAATGATGGGGCAGACCTCCTCACTACAATACATCTACATCGCAAGTAAGACCAATATCCAACACTCCATTGTTGAGTTATCACGGACCCAAGCAAGTGTCACAGATGTACGCACACACACACACACACTGACTGCATCTAGGTCCCTTTGCTTCCAGCAAGGAACCAAAAACTATTCTCTAAAAATCAACAAAAAAGGTTTTCTTTATAGTGCTTTATAACTGCTATTAAAAGGATTTGGTGAATAATCCTTTTAAGACTTTTTCCATTGAGTGAAAAGATTTATTGAAGCAAAACATCAAAGAATTTAGGTCATACCATAGCCTGGCTTGTTATGTATAAACAGAGTTACAGACAGGGGTAAAGATAAAGCCTTTGCACTAAACAGTGCACTTAAAAAAGTATAGAAGTAACCATGCATGGTGCACCATGGTGCACCACACTCAATTAGGATGTACAGTGTACAATTTATCGTAAATCATCCTGTACTGAAAGGATATTCATATTTACTGTAACATGTAAATTAAAAGTCTCATGAAAGGTCAATAGTCAAAGTTTAAACTTATATAATTTAAGATATGTAGCAAACTACCATATTTTACAAACCAGGAACAAAGATGGGCTGGGGGAGAAGTGGGAGAGGTTACTACATAGCCACAGTTATACCTTCCAACAGACATTTGCAGCTGAAAATGTCTTCTGCTGATATGATTGGGAGGCTCTAATATATATGGTCCACAGAATCTAAAGATTGAGCCAAACATATTAAACACAGAAAGCTTGGAAGCACTCATTTAAATACAGGAAAGATACACGTCCAGTTTGTTAGATGTGTCCAGTTTCCATTATGATATATCAGGCTTTTGACATATCAATGATATCACAAATATATGTTTGTGTCCACAACTGACAACAATCTCTGTGGGAGATTGTACCATTTTATCACATCTAACATCATAAGTACAATTTACCATGCACATTAAATCTGACCATGTTTCAGTTTTAGAGTGGTAAAATTTTCATTTTTCCCCCTTCGTTGTTCACCTCTTTTTCTCTCAATGTCAACTGTGAAAGTAGTTACTACTTCAATAATTCACTTTCAAAAATGATTAATAATTATGAAATTAATATTTGTTCTCTTCCTCCACTGCAAACAATAATTAATAGACATCAACTCCAGTGAGTGACTACATTAGTGGGGATGTATAGATTTACATTGCCCAGGCATGTTTTCTGCAGTTTATTATACAATGGTCACTGACACATACTACAAGTACAACAAATATGAAATACACATGAGTATTATTTGATAAGTTAGTTCAATCAGCCTTACGCTAAAACATTGAAAAACGCTCCAGCCTCCAGAGACATACACTCACTTCGTACTACTCTTCAATGGCATCTCTACTGAAAGCGGACACTTCTGAACTTACCGCCAGGCATCAGGTATATTTGTGTTTGCTAACGATGCAAATCAACCAAAGGTCTATGCACATAAATGGAATGCTTACAGGCAATGTACATGCTTCATTCAGTTTGTAACCTGTTTGGTTATAACACTTACATCATGAAACTAAGAATCTAAGAGAGTGTCAAAATAACTTAACTTTTTATTTCCATATGAAAGTCACGTGAGCAGCTATGATGTGCAAACATTACATGCCTGCCTTGTACAATAAAAAAGAAAGAATTATAGTATACATTTTCAAGTCCTGTGCAGTCTATTTCACCAACTTTACATTATTTCAATTTTCAACAATAAAAGAAACATTATAAATTGATACAATAGTCAGAGGCAGCTGGATACTCATGAGACAATTTTATAAACTACAAACAAGACTGCAGTACAACCAAAATTCTAACATTGAAAGTTTACAAGTACTATTGTTAAGACCACAAGATCATAGTGCTGATAGTCGTAATCGCCAGTACTCGCGATTACACTATGGAAGTTTGATTAATCACGCTTAAAACCTAACTTGAGAGTACTCGACTACGATCTACCCCTACACATAATCTGCTTTTGAAAAATAGCCTAACCTATCAAAAACTACACTAAAGCAGTTTGTCAACAAATATCGCAAAAGTATACAGGTTCTCACAATGCTACACTAGCACTGTGCTGTGTTAAAAGTCGGCAAGCACCTGCTCCGGTTAGATTAATGCATTTGCTTGTCAGTAATACGCTTGTTTTGCAGTGCAACATTCAGTCCAACCAATGTTTAATAATTGCGCATAATCGCAATTCGTAAGTTATTAATCTTTTACGATTGCCAAAGTATTTGTCATTTTCTTCAAACATGTTTACTTTCTCGCCAGGACAGAGCCTAACCTAGAAGGTAAACAGCAATAGTAAACAACACATCAAATCAGCAAAGAGAATTGCCTGCAGCAGCACAGCAAATTCTTTCATGGAGCAGCTTGTAATTAAGGACCACACATAATCAATTATTCAAAGCAGCTAAACAGTGAAGTGGTTCATCACCAAACCTAAGATATAGCTCAGCAAATCCTGAATCGTATGTAAACAAACACTGACCAGTGGAGTGATCAGCACAATTAGCAATATGCTCTTCTCATGGTATGGAGCACACTTGTAAGACTGTCAATAGATTATTGCTCTACGTGACACAGTGAACATGTACCAACAATTGCTGACATGTAAGAATTAAAAGAAGTTGTTTCAACTTGTTATAACAGAAGTACAATTTGTAGCAGGCCTAACAAGCTAGATATACATGTATCTACTGTAATCTATAGTACTTGAGTAAAAACACAGCTGGATAACATGGTAGATAGTGACTAGATACCCTGTAGAATTATGGATGCATGTTTCAAGATTTTACATCCAAATAAGAACAACCCTTTTTATGTCATATGTTTTCAAATGCTGTCAAACCAACTGAGGAGGACAGTGTTGTGGTAGGCATTAGGCATAGCAAGGTATCTCCCAGGTTGATAGGAAGAGTGGTAACACACCTAACTACTTCCTCCCTTGGTAGTTGGTAGTAAGCTTCATTGCAAAAGAGAGGAAGAGGGTCAAAGTACCAAAGATCTCCAGGGATCACACTTATCTAGGTACAGTAGGTAAAAGTGCACCAGTACATTATTGTACATTGAGTGGAGATAAACAAGTGAGGGACTGAATGCTGTAAATCATACATTACTCCCTAATTCACACTGGGTTGGCAGCAATGTGTACGACTGGTATATTCATGTTCCTCCTTCCACAGAGTACTTAAATAGAAATCTCTTTTTGTCATATATCAATTCTCTTCAGTCGAATGCTAGTTACGGTGCAAATTAACAATATGAGCATTTTCAGGAAACAAAATTATAGTTGCTTTAGAACTACTAAGCACTCCAAAATCTGAGGCTGGCATACTGGATGTTTTCTAGAGTTTGAGGACATGTAGGAATATTGATTGATATTATCATTTAGAGCAAGTTTCATTGACACTGAATCCATCTGCCCAATTTTAACGGTACTACGTAAAGCATGAAAATCAGTATCAATATTAACCAGTTCCAACTGTTTGGATTTAATTGCAATGATACCTAATACGTGCGACATAGAGAGTGCCATCGCAATAATTCACTGCCTCCGGCACAATCTCGCCAGCTTTGGAGATTGAACACTGCGATAAATATGGCAGATAAATCGTGCTCATGACAGTATCAAAATTAAATTCAAAACAGAACGTTTTCTATAAATGTCTGTCAACTGAGGCTGTTCCTTTTCATAATTAGTGGCCTGCCTCGTGGTGAGTCAACAAACAACATATGAAATCTTCTCATTTCCAGCTGCTAATTCCAAAAGGAAAACAGAAGAATCGGTGTTTAATGAATAGGGCAAGGGCATTCCCCTTTGCAAAGTGAGTCATAGCTAAATCATCAACCTTCTCTACATTAGTTTCATTTCAACCCACTGTAGGAGCATCCATACTGTAAATGAAGCAGCGATCTAGGACAGGCTATAGAGGATATCAAGAGGAAGAAGAACATACTATAAAAGTTATCTTCCAGCTTGTCCGACTGACCCAAACGTTCACACTAGATAAACTTGAAAATGAAAGCCAAATGTACCATTTTGAATTTCATTTTGGCCTTCCATGTACTCACATATAACAAAGTTGCTTCTGAGTAGTAGAGTAGTCAATATTATTTCTAATAGTCTAAATGCCTTGAATTAGGTCAACCTCATTTCAAGCTCAATTCTGGACAGACTAGGAAAACTCTTTAAAACTTGACCCTGATAAACTTCATTAGCTAGAGAAGTCCAGTTTCAAAATGAAGAGGAAGGCGAGCAAGATTTAAACATTTGCCTTTGGCATGTGATTAATACTGTTTGATGAGAGTATCTGGGAAAAAAGCTGTTATTAAATGATAGAATTATTTGATTAATTCATTGCAACCAAGACGTTACATAAAGTTGGTGAAAAATTGTACCTAGATCAGGATGTCTACTGTGCACAATTGCAATCTTACTTTCAATAATACCCAAACAGTATAAGTCAAAATCTACCAGACATTGGCGACCAAACTCATAAGAACTACTTCTATGGTCAGCTGATATGTAGTAGAGTTCTAGCAAAATGAAAATCTCCACTTCTTAGCCAGAAACATGAACATACAGTACTTAAGTCATGCTGTAGCTCTAATAACTGCTTCTTAAAAAGCAAAGTTATATCGCATTTGGACTATATTTCTATCACTTTCACTCCACACCTTCCTGCTCATTAGCTGGGCTGAAAGCTTTCCAAAATGAAATGAAATAGGCCACAGATCATATGCAATGATCATGAAAATTTGTTTTTTTGTTTCTGCAATGGGGCATAGTTTATCCCCAGTAATAAAGTACCATGATCTATTGCATAAAATACTTGGGAAGGAATACCGGTACAACTTTCTAACATTGTAACAAACTATGTCTGCTAAGAAGGAGCATAAAGGCAAGGAAAAAACGAGATGAGAGGAAAGGAAATGACAGTTATCCCGTCTATGTCTTATATTTTTCGCACCAACAAATGGATAAACTGCTCAGAAATATTGCCAATCAAAACAAATATCTCAAATAGAAGCTTAGCTGAGCTTCTGCAGTGTGGCTGCTCTTGTTTATACCATGGAGCTATATAGCTCCATGTTTATACTATCTATAATCAGCAGAGCTTGCCAGTGATTCACCCTTTAACAGTAGTATTGTACGCATTATGTAGGTTATCTTCTCCACAGGAATATCAGCCACAGGCTCTGTTTAGGAATGAGATCCAAAGCACTGTAGTTTTAAAACTCATAAAGGGATTGACCAAGTGAGTAATCCCATCAAATAGCTTGAAGCTAGAAGCTTCCACAGGGAGTATCTTTAAAGGCCCACAGCAAGACAAGCAGTACCCTTGGATACATGATATATACATACACACACTAACCTATAAAACTACACTCAACATACTTTTTTAAATTGTTTTTCTTCTCTACTTGTCTTACACTTTTGAATTGTCTAACCGCAAAGACTTGAAGTCACTTAGTTATCGCTAATCCTAGAGTCACAATCAATTGCTTATCACCTTTAACATTTTAGTGGAATATAAGGAAAATAAGAAATACCAGCAAAGTTAATTGCACAAGAACTAACAAACTTGTACCAATACTGCATTAGTTGGAGAGCTTAAATCAACATGTATGCATGTGTGTGGGCAGGAAGTTCAAATTCTTTGATGACTTGACATGAAAGTACTTAACAGTAGTTTCATACTCATTCCAAGTGAAACATCTATTACCTAGCTTTATCAAGTACTTGTGGAACAATGTCACACCCTGTCCTGAACAGTTTACACACTGTAATATATACAACTGCAGACCACACCCTGTCCTGAACAGTTACGCATTGTATATAGTAGCAGCCAGTGGGGATGTCATTTCATTGGTAACATAGCAACCAGAAATCCAGAGGCTTTGGGATTTCCTACTATAGACTATTTCATACTGTCCTCTGATTGAATGCTAAACTGAAGAATGTGTTAATATTTAATGTAAAAGAGTTATGTTTGTTAACCTTCATGTCATTCACAACATGTTGATCTCAGTAACATGTATGCCATTTGAAGTTTTTCACATTTGTCATTGGTGGGGTGGAATCTTAAAGCAGTATGTCATACAGCCTGACATTAAAAGCCATGTCGTACAGGACAATTTGTCAGCACGCCCTCAAACGGACACACTGTACGATTTCATAGATATATCCATACAATTTTCCAATTTCTGTTCCAACGTTGCACCACAAGAAAGTGATTCAACAAACAGAGGTAAGCTAAAGTCTCTAAAATGTGTAACCATGTGGGGTAGAATACAAACGTACATGTATGAACAAGACATTCAAACACATGACAATTTGTTTTTAGTCTTAAAAATGGAGTAAGTTTTGTTTGTTCTTTTATAATTTACTGACAAGCAAACAACTACTTTTTTAAGTAACCACACACCTACTTTAAAACCTAGAATTTTATAGTGCAAAAATTTAAATGAAACTCATCCAATTCATGAAATCCTATAAACACTATGACACATTAGTCAATGTGGAAATCAATCATTCATGAATGGAAATTGGTATTGACTTGAAATTTGGAATATAAGTGCACAAATTAAGTACTGCACAACAATATTGTAATTTGTTGTGACTTTTAATGTCACCTTGTTTACATTTGGTGCAATTTTAATATTAGGTTTGTAACAAATATGAGCATACATGCATGGACAAGTTGAAACAAGACAAAATTAACATGAAACAGGTCATAGTTTGGCTCTATAGGCATTCATTGCAAGAGAACTGACCCCTGTGACCAACAACAACTACCCAGGTGGTCGGAATTTCTTTCTTATTTTTACTGGAAGATAATAGATCTTTGTTTGTTTGTTCTTGCCATTTGAAATAGTTGCCTGCTCTATACCACAACACAGCTACTTGCACCCCATTGTTGTAAATATATACATGTTAGTTCACTTAAGTATGTGATCCCCTTCACAGTTTACCACACACCAGTGGGGCTATCATATCCTTCATGATCATTACATCAGATGTCTCACAGAACGGATTCAGTTTTGTCTGGTGTTCCAATCGTGATGACTGGATCAACTGCGAATGCATTTTGCCACAAGTTTTCATCCTCTGTTGTCAAATTGTATATATTCTAAGTTCATATATGCTGGACATGGTGAGTTGTCAGGTTTATAAACCTCTGTTCACAAGTACATACATGTATACCACTGACATCTTAAAGGTTCCTTCTGCCTTTGCAAAAGTATCAAAAATGATAGTGAGACTAGTTCATGTTGAAATTTAGCTCAAAACATTACAAGAACTTTAAGTAACACATTAACCCAGTAATCCAACTAGCTCAGTGATCCCTTGACATGTACAGTATGTATGAGAACATCTATGTAAAACATGCCCATAAGGTTTGACGATTGTTGAGTCAAAAAGATGTGCAGGTTCCTTGCACTATATATGTATACGAACTTACAATATATCACATATGAAGTATATCCAAGCTGTGTTGTTGGGGTCATTCTGACTACAAAGTAACAAGTTTTTCAGACTACTAATAAGGTTCATACAATCAGCTCATGCTCACCAAACTGAAACCAGAGCATTGTGTTTTATTAGATGTATATCCACATGGAAAATGTTAAGAAGTTTTCAAAACTAGGGAAGTGCTAATAGTTGTACATATATCTATATTGTTTCAGTGAAGCAATCGTAAATGAACTGCTCACACCACTTATCCTAACCTTGCCAAAATAAATATCATGAGTACATGCACTACAAGTTTAGCATAATATTCAACAATAACAGACCATTGCTAATACACCTTATACATCCTTATTAAATTATTGAAACCTTTGAACTTTGGGATCGAAGTTCAAATAATGGAGTTTCTGAGTAAATCAACTTGAATTTGATTGCTAATTATTCAAGCATTACATGTCAAGAGAGTAAATCTTCCATATCAAATTGGGCAATAAAACACATTAAAACAGATTTCTAGACAGCTACACACCTACACTTGTCCAATTTACTTCCTGTGTGAATCACACATCAATAATCAGTGAACACTTAAATATTCGTGGTCAATGTAATCCATTGTAAAGGGTATATTGTCTGTTGGTAGAGCAACACAGGAACCCCTAGAGGGGTGAATAATAAACAAATCCTTTCACTGGCCTTCTTTATTCTTCTGCCTTTTTGACAAACATAACATTTGAATTCAGTAAGGGTAATGGCATCTGGTGGACGGAAGGGTGATGCATCCCAGTACATTCCTATCAGGTTAGCCTGACAGATAGGAATGTCATCAACTTATTAATTCCTCTTATGAATTCTTTCCTTTCTCTCTAATTAGTTTGTAATGGAGACAATTGCTTGGTCATTTGGTTCACCTTAAACCTCTGCTATTCACAGGAATGACAGCACTTGAAATGACCATGAAGGATGTGCAGTAGCTAATACTGTATGTAGGATACATGGCACATTGGCAGTACCTAGTATCACAGCTACGTTTAGTAACCTTACTGTACCTGCTATTACAGACAGGTTCTCAAGCAGCAAGTCAAGTACGAGAACATCAGAAAAACAATTCCAGATAGCTTGACCATTGCAGAGGTAATACCCTTCTCAAAGTTGATGACAGCATGGTCATTTGTGGAACTGGAACATCCTCACAACTATTTAAATGAGCAACTTAGGTCATATCCTATGTCAGTTATTGACATAAAAAAGCCATTCTTCACAAAAATTGTGCTCAATATTAAAACATAATCCGAGGGTCATTTTGGAGGAAGGCTTTAAATGTCATATATTATTTCTTGACAGACAACAATAGAGTTCTTCTACTCAACAAGGTACATCAATGTACTACATATGGACTTCATCCAACTTCTATTCTGTAAGTTAACTGTTTACAAGCTTTTAGGACTTTGACCAATGTTGACCTCAAATGGCCTTCGACCTCCACAGGAAACAATGAATTTCTTTTACTCAATACAGTGCATCCACAAAACAAATATGAAGCCTATCTTTACCGCTATATAGAGTTATCATATTTATAAGGTTATGGTTATTAGACTTGGAACTCTGTTGACCTCCACATGACCTTTGACAAATTGACAACCGCAGAAAACAACCGGGTTTTCTACTCCATAAGGTGCATCCACATATAACTGTTTTGTTATTGTGTTTACAAGCCAAGGCATCACAAATACATAGGCACCCACATGAATACATCTATACGCTATTACCATCGCAAAGATTCCCTTTCCCTTAGTCAAGGAATCAAGGAAGGAAAGACTTCTTACCAAGTTCTTCCACAAGTTTAAGCATAACACCTCCAATATGCTGGTCTCCAGTCACTCTAAGGGTCTTCCTGATGTCGAGATCTGTCACATGAATGTTCAGCTCCCAGGATCCATCCGCATATTTGCCATCAGGCAACTTAAACATATGAGGATCTCTCTCCATTTTCACGTAATTCCAATTATTCCTTGCAATATAATATTTGTTAACCTCTCAACAAGTCTGCATGTCTAAAAGTAGCTCAATGTTTGCGTGTGCACTAAGCTTCCTTCGATCGTCTACTGTGCAGAAATCCTGTGCGGTTACTTCTACACTGTCATTAAAATCTTCACCATAAAACCCCGAACGCACCAGAAGGAAGGATGTTACCCAAACAGCAACGGAAGCTAGCGTTCTGAAGGGAAAGAAACAAGAGATTGGAAAATGGTTAGCATACATGACTAGGTCATCTTAAGTTACACCTCCCAATCCTGAAGGGAAATATCTCATTTACCCGATTCAGAATACTACAGGCAATACGACACTAACAGACTGCTCTCTTCGTGTATTTAAGACAAACCCTAAGGCACGTTTCACTGCACTTCGGCATCTCTTCAAACTAACGTTTTATAAAATACTTTATACCAAAAGTTGAAATATATTTTTTATCAATCTAGATGTCACTGCAAATAATCATCTAAAATGAAAGCAATTGAAAGTTGAAACTTCATTTAAATCAGTTATCTACTTTCATTTTCAATTGTTCCAGTCATCGTTAAAGATTATTTTACAACGATAATTTATCCAGTATCGCATGGCAAAAATGCTATGAAAGATCAGCAAATTGCTAAACAAGTGCAGAGATGTATCGCACGAACCATAGTTTAGAGCTTCAAAACCACTTCACAATATCGGAACTCAAATTATTTCCTCATTTCAATTAGAACTCAAACATGTAAACTATTAACAAGTATCAATTAAGAACATGTTCTGCATAGAGTTATCAATATAATCATTGAAAGTTCCTTGAATTACTTGTACATTCACTACCCTTATGACTCAGTAAACAAAGACCAAATGACCAAATTCCAATGACCAAAGTTCAATGACCAAATTCCAATGACCAAGGTCTCAGCAGATGCACTGCACTGATAATCCTCTCCCATAAAAGGGAGCCTCACAATATTATGTTCAAATGTGAAAAGCGTAAAGTCCTGTAACATTGATTGATCATAACTGTCGGTAGTTTTCTTTTGGTGAGTTGCACTAATAATTACTACTGTTATCCACATTGTGCAACGTGTTGTCATAAATTAATCAGTCCCTCAATAAGTAAACCATTCATACATGGCTTTGTAAGTACTTTTATATATATTTTACCCCTTTTTTAGACTAATTTACAAGTAATTGTTGAAACAATAAACATTTTCACCTTGTCTTTATGCAGTTGACAAACTTGCAGATAATTGATGACAGATAAAGTTTAAATACTTTTGCCCAAAATACAAACAGGAACAATTCAAAAATGGATTTATTTCCCAACCTACACATACAGTAGCTTGGCAACATGCATCAAAACATCATCAAAACAAACCTACCATTCACAAACAGACAATAATTCTTTGAATATAAGATGAATCATACCGACAACAAAAATGTTCCTACAGTAATTTTTGTTTTCAACTTTGTTGTTTACCATTGTCTACTGTGAGCCGAGGTAATAAATAATACCCTCCTTACCCACACAGCCCAGTGCTTGTTTGTCTGTAGCTCTATTCTCTCCAAATGTAAAGTTAAAACTATGCTTCTTCTTTTTCCTGTCATTTTATACACCAGGAAGTGGTTGCTAACCCAAACGGAAGTCATTCCTAAAATTTAAGACCAATTGTTCCTTCCGTTCAGGATCACCTCTGCTTTCAAGGAGGGTGATTTTGCTGCACCAACTATCAACACCATCGCTAACGATCCAGAACTACAAATGATTATGAGTGTAGGCGATTAAGGTGAGTGTCATTTAGCTCTGTGTGCAAAAAGTTCAACCTCAAAAGTACTTACAGTAGTTAAACAAATATCACCCAGATGGCAATTTGCAAGCTGCATAAAGGTTACTTGAATGTAAGATTGACTGCAACATACAATCCGTTTTGTTAGTTTAGATTTCAACAAGATGATTAGGCTCCTGCACACTGTCAAGCAGCTTACTCTTTCATTTACTGATAAATCTACTTTGTAACTCAGATGAATTAACTTTAATATTGGGTGAAAGACCATCCATGGGCTCATTCTATACACTTTGAGAGCATGGAAAAGTAGCATACATAACTGCAGTTACAGTACCTGCTTTCAGTGGTATAGCCAGAGGGATGGGGGGTGGCGAGGGTGGGGGGTGGCAAGGGAGGGGAAGGGGAGGAGGATGCAAAGTGAGGAAGAGAACTCTGAACAAGTCAAGTTTGATTTAATGATTGACGCTTTAGTCAGAGTTCTGAGCACGGTATCGAACCTGATTGATGCCTTTACATGATGACACACAGCCTTTACATTTGGGTCAATATACAGTAATGTCACTGGCAAAACAACATAGGTAGTAGGTACAACATTCGTTTTCGTTTGTCGTTCCAGAAAGGCCTCTCATAGTACACTACAGGCATTGGCAATTATTCCAAAAGCCAACAAGGGGCCTCATAGAGCAAGTCGGGTTGCGGAGTTAAACATGTGACGTGTGACATTCCAAGACTATGAGTTGCGTCCACATAACCTACTCTAAAATCTTCCAGAAACAATGAGTAAAGTTAGCTATTAATAATAATAGAAGCATATATGCAAATATTGGTAATATCATGTTTGTCTTGGAGTTTGCATTGAGCTTGGCTTGTTGCATTTGACATCTTTGGCATTTAACTTCAGAGAAGTTTGTTTGTGTACATAGCTGATTAAATGAATAGAGGAAGAATAAATCCTGCTTCTACCTTAAACTGATTATTTTCTTGCTCCGTCCCCATATCCACATTTACTTTCCTTTTGGAGATCCGAGACGTAACGGAACAGTAAGAAAGAGACAAACACATGTACCAATACACACAATTGAAGTTGTATTATAGGAGCCTGAATATATACAGTACTGAATATAAATGGTACCATACTTCAATAATTTAATAAAAATAATGCATCTGGACTGCAAGCCCTTTGAATTCGGTTATATAGCTTTTGTTAAACGCTTCTTTAACAAGTTCCATACATTACTACAAAAGCAAACAAAAAAGGAAACCAAGTCACAAAAGCTCCCTGCAAAATGTGTCCGAATGGCTGAAAAAACGGGCAGTATTAGAACTGCAAAATTAGTACAAGTATATTCCTAAACAAAGACATGTTTAATTAACAGGCTAGATGCTATTGACTATCTTCATTTGCATGAATGAAATTAAACATTTGGCATACACCTATCTTTTTATGACATAGTAATGAATCAATATGTGCACTATGGCAGCTTTGTTCTAAACGTGTCTAAATATATTCATTTACCTTGTCGTATATTTACATTGGTCATTTTTTTCTTTTTCTTCATAAGAAATTTACACATTTACCACACTCATGCCTTTATCGCCACACGCTCTATGCCTGTTTCATAGGAAACATACGTTAAGGATCATCTACCTAGTCATACATGTATTTTAATCCTTTTTGTACAAAATTGTCCATCTACATCATATAGTCAACACATGCTCTATGGCAGTTTCGTACAAAATGTACATTAACGATCTATTCCTTTCTTACACATTTATTTTGAATAAGATTTGTACGAACTGTATACATTTGCAATTTCATATATTAATCAATGCATGCTCCATGCCAGTTTCCTACGAAACGTACAAAAAGGATCATTTACCTGATCAAAGGCTACATGTATTTTGAAATAACAATCGTGAGAAATGCATGCATTTTTCTATTTCAACTATTAATCAATGGAAGCTCCATGCCAGTTTCATACAAAACATGTACATAAACCATTACTTACCTTGACATTCATGTATTTCATAATGTTTCGTATGAAACTGCATTGAGCACGCATTGACTAACATGCGGACAATGTATATAGTTTGTATGAAAATCATAAAAGTACAGGTATGACAATGTAACTTATATTGTAGCAAATTGATGCTTTTCAAGCATTACATGATGGATTCTACTGGCATTCGTAATTTATATTACTTCACGAATGTATTATGCCTATGGTGTTGTGTATTAGTTCTTAACACTACATACATCCTAATTTCACAGATATCTTTGTACAACTCTTCGCAATCGTATAGCACATCTGCACACAACACAAGAGATGCTTGTCTTTTTGCTACAAACTTTTCTTTGATATCTAAATATCGATTAAACTAGCTCGGTGTCAGCACTCCGTGTGTACATCATGTTTGGGGCATGTACGATACCGTAAGATTACCAAAATTAGCTCTATAATTCCGCTAATTGGGTGGAATAATCCACGAAAGTTGCTTAAAATATAAACATGATGTTCCTCTTAAAGTTCTGTACATTAATAATTGCAATTGAAAAAGATAATGGCAACAACCGGACTAGTAATAGTATAGTATCAGTGCGGCTACATATGTATAACACTGGCCTATGCGCATTTAGGGAACACGCGAAATTACGGTATTCTACCAAAAGCGACTAGAACTTTAGAAGTAGTAGTAGTAATGTACACTAGTTGTAGGGCTAATCCAACGTTTTACAGTAAAACCGATGATAACTTGGATGAAATACGTACCAAGTAAATGACCTCTCAACTTAGTTTCGTTTGGTATTTCAATTTCTCGCATACAATAATCCAGTAATGTCACAAATGTTGTCACATAGTATGTGGTGTAACACAAGTGTTTCGGAACTGAAATACAGGCCTAACGTGAGGTCAAGCTAAATGCTCATAGTTGTCCTCACTACCTACAGCACACCCATTATCTATACGTACGTATGTACTCACTCGTTGTAGTTGTCCTATAGGTACGCAGTATTGTACCCCGTGTATAGACGTTTGACGTGTATCCTTTTATGGTTATGGACGATCCTGTACTGTAGGTAAATAGTACATGGCTAATTATTGGACACTTTTGCAGCTTCAAGCAAGCGAGGACCAATCAGTTAGTTCGAGGAGTGCCAAATCCTCCAATGCGATGGCGGTAGACTGCAAAGGCTATCAAGTGCTTGAAGGGTAACATAGCGTGATAATTATTTACCCTAGTAGTATAGTTTTCCTTTC
This sequence comes from Apostichopus californicus, assembly GCA_020650975.1. NCBI lineage: Eukaryota > Metazoa > Echinodermata > Holothuroidea > Aspidochirotida > Stichopodidae > Apostichopus > Apostichopus californicus. The sequence continues at coordinate 4,414 of JAIPMN010001380.1, read as the reverse complement.
TCGATTCAGTGTCCTGAATGGACAGATAGAAATGAATCCACTAAAGATACAATTGACAGCTATCATTTTAAAGTCATAAGAAAACATTCCCCGGATAAAGAAATTTCCTGTGAATAAGTTTGCCGACATCAATACCGGAAGAAATCATTATAACTGCACCCCTGTCCTGCCAAAACCTTGTTATGTTAAAATCGATGATATCGGCTTCTTAATCTGCACAGAACGTCAAATTATTCAACGCAAATAGGATCTGCTTCTATTTTTCTCGGTATATTTGTCACTTTTTGAAGCTGATATCGGTGTCCCCATCTATGGTATGATCCTGATATGATCAACCTCCGTAAAGATCTAGTAAACACACCCTTACCAAATCTTTGACCCAGCAATTTGGACACAATGCCTGCACAATACACAATTGCTATCGGGTAACCAAGTAACTTTTTGAAGTTCTTGTAAACACGATGGTGGGGTAGGTGAGAGGCACTTTAGTTTGCACCGACGGGAGGGTACGCTCCTCCCCCATTCCGCATGAAGGCCTGTGTAAGGTCTTCTTTCCTCTAGCTCGGACAAAGAGGGGGAGGGGAACTCTAGCTTGGGTGTCTAGAGGGGTTGTGATAAAACACAGGTCGGGTTAAATGCAGTGGCGTAGCCAAGGGGGGGGGGGCGTGGGGGGCGACAGCCCCCCATGAAAGCTTGTCGCCCCCAGTCGGCCCCCCACTGGGATTTTGGGTGTCTAAAAAAAATTACATGTGCGAAAAATATATCATTGATCTGAATGGTTTCGAATCTCCATGATGACCACTCATGAACGACCCTTCGACCGCGGACCGGCAGTAGGCTATAGTTGCTGAAAAACCGGACGTGACATAGCGCATAGGCCGGGTTTTCACTTCTGGGACGTACCCTGATGCTCTTAAAACCGCTAAAAACCAAATTTTCAAGAAAGGAGACAATACTATCGCTGAGAATCAGTCTATCACCCTAATAATGTTTCAGACGCAATCTTTGATCATGTCAGTTTGACATTTAGTTCGGTCGGCATTCAGTATGTTATACTTGGCTGAAAGCCCAGTCAATCTTTTTTTTATTTTCCACGCGCAATTTGCAGATTTGTCGAAAAATGTCAATGCCGGTGTCAAACTCACAATTTTGTGGTATGACTCCCAGGACAGCAAGTCGAGAAACTCACATGCAGTCGCGGCGGATAGCTTCCTTCGCCTATAGTATGTCCGGGGACATTTTGGGGCATCGTTCCTATAGGCCTATATCTGAGGCCCTGGGGTCATTCCTTGACCGACTTGGTGCAATATAATGTACCCATTTCGAAGTAAATGTATTCACAGATTGTTAGTTGCCATGGGTTTGAACAAATGAGGGGTATTCTATCCTGAAACATAAGGCAAAATGGAGCTGGGGTCTCCAGTTCGCCGCATCATTTGTCAACTTGCACTGGGTTCTAATGTTGATGTCAATTGGAATCACTAATAACAGAAATAATCCACCAAAAATTAAGGCCGCATGAACTTTATTGCAGATTTCCTGAGTGACGAATTTGTAATTTTCTCCCGAAATCACGCAACTAGATGGCTGCTATCCAGCCTGGCAAGTGCCATCTCCAGCGATCTGGCAGATATTTGAAATCTGAAATTTTCTTGGTACGCTGCGCGCCAACCGATGGTGGCGCTATAGTACTTGCGGCCGGAATACTCGAATTGATTATGTCCCCCCCCCCCCCCGTTTCAAATCAGATTGACGCCCCTGCTTACAAGGCTTGGAAAGTGTCATTTCCGACGATCTAGGAGGCCTTTTTAGCTAAAAATTTCGGTACGCTGCGCACCAACACATGGTGCCGCTCCGCTTAGATATAGTAACAAGACGCCCTCCCATGAAATGGTAAAGCCCCCCCCCAGCGCCCCACCACTGAAAAATCCTGGCTACGCCACTGGTTATATGCCTACTACATCTGGGAAACTGCCCTGCCATCGGGGAGGGTTTCGTATCGGGTACAGAAGCTCGCTTCCCCGTGAGACGTTATTTTGCCAGTTCTGGGGCGGTAGTCCCCAATCAAGTCACCATCCTGTTTCGCCGTTCCTCTTTGTCTGTGGACTGTCATAAATGGTTCCATCATTCCGGTGGAACCACTGATTCCAAGGCTTAGAAACCAGTCTCCTATGGCCCCATTAATGTATGTTTCTTCTTACCAATACGGATTTCCCAACCTGACAGCCAAACAATATTAAAAATTCTGAAAGGAGAGGGGCAGTCCGTAACTTCCACATGTCGAACCACAACTAAAGAAAACCTTGTACGAGGTAATATGTTTAAACTACCACGTGACTAGCAACTGCAAATATTTTAAACAGTATATGCAACCCCAACCCCAAGATTATGAATGTTATAATATGTTTGTCACGTAAATAAATGAGATGTGTGTAAACTTTGATCTCTACTAGCTGGATAATTTTCTACAGCAATACATATGTTGAAGGTCTATACTGGCTTATTAGAAATTTATTGCAAACAAGTTGCAAAAGTTCGCACCATTTCGCATTTAGGCTCTCTTACTGATACAAAGATTTCTCAAAATGTATGTTACAAACTGTGGCGAGCCCGTTCAGTGGTCACATGACCTTCATACCTTTACCAAAATGCAACAAGGGAATACTAATTCATTATGGGCATGTGCATATTAAAGATCACTGTTGACCCCAAATTTTCACATGCTAACAATTGATAGAATTTTGATGTTGGTTTTACAATAACAAATTACTCCCAAACATTGACGAATGTTAAATTAGACAATTAAATGTTTCACTGATGAAATATCTTTGATGTTGGTAGCAAAATTCTTCTTGAAGTTATAGCATGTGACTTTTCTTTTATAAATCTTTTTGTATACATATAGGCCCTCTATATCTATTTAGATGTAGCATTGTAAGTATATAACTGATTCTGTCGTTTTCACTTGATCGTGTTAAAGTAGATCAGTAAATGCTCCACTTGTGAAATATTATTTGAGATGGTGGTATACCGCCATAAACTTCCGAGGTTGAAGTTATAGCATTACTGACGATTATTTGATTTTCTTTAAGTATGAGGTTCACGGAAGTAAAGGCGTCGACCCGTTTTCAGGACTGGATGTGAGCAAACTTACCAATACAATCATACACTAAGCCGTCCATGAATACAAATGAACAATGATAAGAGCCATTCACAAAATTGTCTGTAAAATTGACCTCCTGCTACCCTGACCCGTACCATGCACGGTATGTTTCCATGAATTAGTTGATTGGCGTAGGAAGCAATCAAAAACGGTGTGCATGTGTCTGGGTGGGTTGGGGGGAGGGGGGGTAGCAGAAAACCGGTAGCAAGTTTGGAAATCTTCCCAAAAGAATGTACTTTAGGTAGAGGCTATTGTGGCCCAGATGAGACGTAGAAAATATGAACATTTCATCTTAAAAACTCGACTATTTATCTCCAACTTGCGACTACTTTATCTGAAAAGTACTAGCCTTTTTCCTCAAAGTTTCGACTGTCTCGAGATTGTAACTTTTTTTTCGCAAAATTTGAGCACCTTTCTAGTAGGTGGAGAGTTTTAAACCTTTTCAGAAATAAAAGAACTGTCGAACATTCGACGGATTATGAAGGAAACCTAAGTAGATGAAATACAGTACCGGTAAAATACCCATCTGACTGACGTGGATTGCATACCTATAGTTAAAAACCCTGAATCATTCATTGCAGTTGTGCAATTTAATTACATTTTCCAATAATTTCATGAATACCATCAAAGTATTTATACCTGTAAACAATAGCGGAACTCGGACATGTTGACACCAGCTGGCATGTTTTGTCGCGGGCGGTGTCCGAAATTGTTGATTCCAGAGTTATTATAATATTCATGGAAAAATAACTGTTTTTATTAATTTGAAACGCACTATTCAAACGTATTTGGACCCTCTAACAATTCTTGGTGGGGCAAATCCATGCTTTTAGCCCTGAATTTTTAACCATGGAGGTGGGCATAGGCGGCGGAAGCGGGGGGGTCGGGGGGGGACACGTCCCCCCTAATTTTTGAGTGGGGGGACGTCCCCCCCTAAAAAATCAAACCAAATCAAAATTAAAACCAAACACGTCGAACCA
>JAIPMN010001379.1:0-16405 GCA_020650975.1 Apostichopus californicus | reverse complement strand
ACTGGCAAATCAAGTGTGCCCCTTTGATGAAGAACTGTCTTTTGGATATCTTAAGCCTTTGTTAATTTTAATTTTAATAGTTTATGTAAATTATTTATTTTTTGGCTGTACATGCTGAGGATTTAACCGAGGTTGCTAAAGACTTTTGTTCAAGGAATGAACACAGGGGGGATTTCTTTTGGAAATTTCTAAAATATGAATGGACAGAAGTACAGATGTATGTTGATAGAGTCACGTGCACCATAGTAGTATTGATAGCATATATTAACACATCATATATATTTAAGTGATATGGGCGGTGTGTATCGGTTTATATCATAACGAGTGGTGGTTGTGGAATGAGAAAGTGCCCCTCTGATGTTGATCGGATTTTTTCTCAAACATTCTCGAATTGTCAACCGACATTTTTTATTCCGATTTCAAAACGTCGACTTTTCCGACTTCTTTTGTGCTTTTACTTGATTTCTTTGACTGCCAGAAAATTATTATCTAAATTGTATTTTTAAAAATTAGAACTTGGTACTTCACACTTTCGTATATATTCTCCAACAACGTTATTATAACTCGATATTTCGACTCGTTTCTCAAAATACCGCTCTCTATATCGACATTTCGAAATTTCAAAAAGTTATTTCTCATCTCATGCAAAGTTCAATCAATTTATCCGCAACTTTCTTTATATCCTCCAATATTATGATACGGTTATTCGACTTTTTCTTGATATTGCAAGTTGACAATTCACCTCAAAGCCTTGACTATTTAGATCTCAAAATGAGCCATTCAGGTCTCTAAACAGGTTCGTCTTGTGCACTGTATACGTATATTTGAACGTATTTTTACAAGGCGTTTCCCTTGCCTTACTTGAAACGACATTTGACTAGTAACTGTTGGTTTGATGTTAAAATTTCCTCTAGCTCTTCTCCGTCTGAATAAAGAGCAGATTTAAAGCAGGCTCATCATGACACTTTGACAACAATTACAAGATGAGTGACTTTACAGTATAATAAATACGATGGAATGGAACCCTATACAGCACAACTCATTGAAATAAATCAAGCTTCTTCATTTTTTGAAGATTGTAATTACAATCAAAATGTGGTGTAACTGTAAACATTCCCAAATAGCAATCAACAAGGTCATTGGCGAAGGCAATAGTCACATATACACTGAAAACCCTTTCCGAGTTTGGCTTTGTAACAGTAAGAAGAATTCAAACAACATTAGACATTCATAGTGCCTTATAAAGCGCCACCATAGAGCGCCCGCCTAACACCCAAATACATACCGTACCTCAGTATTTCTTCCTGCCCCACAAAATTATTTTCCCTTATTTGCAGTATATAGTTTGGGCAAATGAGGACCAAAACCTTTATAGGAGCTTTAATGTGGTTGGACAGTGGTTTTACTATAAGTCTTATATAAGAAACCCTCTGAAGAATGAGGTTGCAACTAACTGTGTAGCATTTATCTTTTCCATAATTATCACATTCATGATGTCACTGCCAGACAAACATCTGATAACATACTACGGCATAGGCTCTAGTGGAGGGTCGGACTGTATTTCAACGTCAACTAACTGTATACATCACAACGTTATAGGTGCTATACCACAACAACAGCAATGTACATCTGCTGGAAAGGTTAGTCTAACCTAATGCGGTGAGCGCTTTGATATATATTTAGATATCATCATTGTATTTTATACTAGGATGTTAAAAAGCATTAATCAAAATAGACGAACCAGTGGATGACAGTATTGATATTCTTTTTTAATCGGGTGGTATGTAGGACAGAATTTACGAGCGAGCGCACCTTTAAAGAGCAGTAATCAAATTAGAGATAGAGTAAAAATAAGTAGGAGAGAAGATGGATTTAAGCATTTAGAAATTCTTTGGTTAAATGTGTGGATATTACACTGAGCGAGCATTCGAAAGTGTTGGGGTTTATTGCCCTAGCTCAAATCTACACGGTAATGATACGGACATTTTATAGTTCCGTGATATTCCCATAAGTCCATCGCCTATCATGTGGTAGTTAAGATATCAGTTCTGAACTTCTTTCTTTGCTTAAAGTGGCTGCGAAAGTGAGAAAGCTAGTGTTTAAGTCAATGGAGCAATTAAATATGGTTAAGGACTATTCACATTTTCCAGTCAACCTGCCAAATAATGCACGTCCACGCAATACAAACAGTGGCGGAGCTAGGGGTATTGGTCAAGGGGGGCGAGAATGGTCTGTAGGGGCGCTTCCGACACTATCTAACGGAGCGCCACCACGAGTTGGCGCGGAGCGTACCGAAATTTTTGGTTAAGATACTCCCTAGATCGCCGGAAATGACCCTTTCCGGGCTTTGCTAATTTGCAGATAAACGTAGTATAAATAGGTGTCATTGCCAAAAAAATGTGACAAATGTCAATAGGTAGATGAGAGCGCAATAAAAAAGTCAATAATCGCGAATAAGTAAAAAGTGGTAAAAAGCTGAAAAGGGCGCCAGCAGTCCATTTGAGTCCGTCAGGGGGGAGGGGCATCCGCCCCCTGCAGACTGTATGGACGCTCCGCCACTGAGTACATATCAGAACACATCAAACGCTGCAACCATGTGTAGATTGCGCTATTTATTGAATCGTCACGAATGTTTAAAGCTCTCGTGTCTGCCTCCTTTTTATCCACACGACTCTATCTCGTCGTCACGGTGATCCCGTCGGCTCAATTTAAATGCAGGCGTAATCTAGATGCATGATCTTATTTGGGGACAACGTGGGGGGGGGTGGTGGGTGGGTTGTGAAAGATTTGTTCTTTCAACATTGTGTGACGTAGACAAGTAGACTAAACTAGCCTCAAGTTCACCACCAACGAAATACACGCAAACATGTAATATAGCAGGAGTAGATTCTAGTCGTCATGTTAAGTCACGTGAAATTAAAGCCCTCCCGTCTGTGAGCTTATTATCCTATCGCAGTATCACTTTTGCTCAATCACCATGCTATCGGCGGCATAATTAATCTCCCACAGACTGAAACTCTTGAATATGGAGGTTATTTGTAGTGCAGTTCATTCAGAATGCTTTCAAATTTATTTTCGAGAGTAAGATTTATGAGAATATACTAGTAATATCATCCTAACTAAAATTCAAAATTTGAACAATGAAACTACTCCTCCCCACCACCACCGCCCCGCCCTTACCGGTGAGTTACCCTCCTATTTTGCATACGAACCATGTCAATTTCTTTGGATTATTTGAAGTAGGAAATCTGACACCTACTATTGTCGGATTAACCTGACAGAGGTTTTACTAAACTTGTGTCAGTCGATTTAACTTGACATTATACCGATTTAAATTGTTATATATGTCGATTTAACGTAAAGTCGGTACCAATGTGTCGATGTAAGCTGGGATAACTCGATTTAAATTGCCATCTGTCGATTTAAAGTAATATAAGTTGGTTTTATTATCTCGTATCTGAATCAGATCATGGAGATTCGACCGTATACGGTACCGATTATAAATGGGTATACATGATATTTAAAATGGAAATATTTCAATTTAGGTTGGTATATGCGAATTTAAATTGCATTACAGATTGAAGTTAACCATAAGTGAATGAAACTGGTACAAGTCGATTTAAAGTGGAACTAACCGGTTTAAAGAGATACATCAGCCGATTCACACACAGATTTCTGTAACTACTGTAAATCTTAAAACTTTGTACCACGGTACAAACTGGATTGTGCTGACAAATCTGATTAATCGGTAGCATGTGCTATAAGGATTTCAGTAAGAACTGAGGATATGTGTAACTCCAACAAATCCCAACAACTCCCACATCTCTGATAGAAATCGCAGTTTGCGATATATTCAATATTTTTGGTGCTGAGAGACATTAAGAAGAGTCTTAACCAGAATGCAAAATGCATTGAGGTTTCGATGACTTCAGCCTAGTGCACTAGACTTCTGGTTGTAAGTAAAACCAGAACTAGCTCAATAGAAATGGCCCGAACCACCATTTTGATACAATAACACTATGGCATGTTAAACACAGGTCAGTATACTGTACGTGGCTATACACACCTCCACCAAAAACAATAGGGATGTTGTACTCAATGTTATGAATCCACACACCAAGTATTAGAGGTATCCACGATTTCCATCGTTAGATATCATGTAAAAGGTTTTCAGAGTTTGACCTCTGGTGACCTCAAAGGAGATTTGACCTCCCAAGCAATATGATTCTTGTACTCAATATGGCAAATCCATATACCATTTTTGGAAAGTATCCATGATTTCTACCATGAGAAATCAGGTTTCCAAGGTTTTTAGGCCTCGACAAATATTTTTAAAAGTACTCGCTATTTGGCGACCGTGACTAACAATTTTCTCGCCAAATTTCACTCGCCACTAGGCCTATGATTGCTGTTCAAGTCTCCATAGTACAGATCTACAGCATCAATACTTTCTGTGAAAAATATTAGGCAGATGCATGGTGCTACGTCATTGCAAATTGGAAAAATTATGTTTCTGTGCAGTATGAAATTTAACCTTTTTCCACCAAAAGTAAGTGATGAACAAAGTAAAACATGACGCAGAATCATAAATAAGCAGCTAGGCTACTGTAGTGTCTCAAAAAATTAAAAATACAACATCTGTAAAATACCTACGAAGATAGCTTGGCTTCTGTTACATTAGGGCTCCACTTTTTTACTAGTCATACAGTAACTAGGTGTGCGGGAGTCCTAAGCTTATACAGTACCTCACTGCTACTTTGAACCGCTGCTCGATTAGAGCGGCGACTTCGTACATTTTCCCAATTATTTATCTGTCTTTTAGCTGCAGATTGATGCGCGAAAAAATATCGCTAGTACTCTATTACACTTCCTAAATCAAAGCGATCTTTTACGCAATGAAAATCTGAGGTTGTAAGAGCATCTATCTTCCAAAAATCCTAGCAGCAACAACAGCAAACTTGTCTCAAAACTCCTTAAAATTGTTCGATACTATGCAAATTATGACTGATAGCCAGTAGGAAAATTGCCTTAAGAAATAATGAAGGAGACGTTTTGCCATCTTAAGTGTATTGGTATTCTGACTGGTATTCTTCACGTTGTTGTGTTAACGAACCCTATTCTACCCAACCGTTGCTGGCCTAGACAACATAAAATTGCTCACAGGCCCACCCAGGTTTGTGTTCAAGTTGTCCCATAATCATAAACGTGACGAAAGTCGAACGTTACTTTTAAGGCCTAAAGCTATATATGCTGAAAATGGTGGAAGTGACTACACAAATTGAGATCAACAGCCGATCCAGACAAACGCTCATGAACTCACTGCCAAACTAAGACCGTTTTACATATTATTTCGCATTGGTCACAGTAAAAAATCTAACTAGACGAAGCCTGGTCACAATGAAACTACATCCAACGTGAAATATATACGACGGAAAACTTCCAATAGAACCGCTGTACTGTACAACTTTCTGCATGCAAAATAAGGCTTCCGGACGGCACGTTGAGTCAATGCAAATATGTTCGAGCTTTTAGTTTTAGATTCTACGGATGCCCATAAGCTCATCTCCAATTGCCAATACCCTCCTATTCGTACGAGGCGTAACGCACATTTTATATGACAGGCTGGTCTGTGGGAGATACGGTAGCTTATAAAACACAGTTTCCACAATTTGGCATCTGGTGACTCCAAATAACCTTTGACCGCAATAAAATCTTGTACTGAACGTGTCACAACTACATACTAAATATGAGATTCGTCCAACCTTCCCTTCTTGAGTTATCATGTTTACAAGGTTTTCACAATTTGACCTCTAGTGACCCCAAATGGACTTGGACCTCCACCAAAAACAAATAGGGATCTTGAACTCAATGTGGTACTCCTTCACACGAAATACGAGATTGATCCAAGGTTTCCTTCTTGAGATATCGTGTTTAAAGGTTTCACTATTTGGCCCCTGGTGACTCCAAATGACATTGAACCCCCACAAAACACTAGGGTTCTTCTACTCAATGTGTAACTCATATACACCAAATTATAGGTTGGTCCAAGCTTTCCTTCTTGAAATATCGTGTTTACAAACGAGGCGTCTCACACACACACGCACGCGCACACACACTCTCCGCCTGCATGACTGCATAGGTTACGATTATCATCGAAACCAAAAACATGGCCTCAAAAGACATGTTGATAATGTATTACAAATTTGTCAAATTTACAAATTTGTCAAGCACAAACGGTGTTGTAAGTCATCCAAAGGTGATCTGTTGTTCATATAAAGTTTGAAAGAATATGTGTTGGTTGAGTTGAGTACATTTTAGATAACCAAAGTGTTCATTTTACTAACAAAACGGGAAAAAAGAAAGTAATTTTTGATATCAAATATGTTACTTGTAATTTATACAACAGTAAAATTGTGCCTATAAAAATATAAGTGTGAAATGGTACATTCTGAGGCATATTTAGGCTAAAAATTAGGTTTGTAAGTAGGTCTACTAGTTGTACAGGTACGCACACAGTGCCACCCAACCCCCTCCCCCCCCCAACATGTGCACTCAAGGGTTATCACCATCTCACACATTTCTTTCCCCTTGGTGAGAGGATAAGAAATCCTCTTTGCATGGGTGTAAGGAAACTGTTTTGTTTCTAGACGATCGATTGAACCCATGAACGCCCCTCTGAAAACAACAACGATAACACATACAGTTGCACCCATCGTATAAGCAGGGAGTTGTTATGGAACTCCCTGGTATCAGTCTCAATTCGCTCATGCCAACTCGAGTTCAAAGTAATGAGTACTTTTTGTATTGTAAACCGCGTTAGACCTTTACTCCCCGGAGAGGTGTAAAAGGGCAATAACTGTCATTATTATCTTCTTGCCTATCTTCATTATTATCATATGTCCCCGTTGGTCTTGGTCACGAAAGTTCAGTGTGAGTTTGATCGTGAAAGTACAGGGTCTGGATTAACTTTTGTAATTGTCGCGCACATGCTCTCGCAGACTTTAAAGTGCAATTGCGTACCCTTGAGAATTAGGTTGGAATGTAATGTTCGGTGTCCTCGGCCCATGGTATCACACTCAAATCCGCAAAGGTTACAAACTTTAAGCTGAATTTTGCAAACTATTATTTTCTGAATAACCCACATAATATTCACACATAAGTTTAGACCCCCCTAAGGGAACTAAGTAGAGAAGACGTCCCGGTTCTAACAGAGTGGTAAGCACTATTTGGTTGTCCATGATGAAAAACCTATACGCACCATTACTTTAAAACAGAAAGTGACCTACTGAATGAACTAACACAATAGCATATTTATATTGTCATTTACAACCTTTTCAGTTTGTTTCCCTTCTTTTTGGGTGGACTTATATAATCACGAGTTTACGCTATATGCGGGGTTAACCTTGAAGATTTTCCGTAACGTCTGAGTGTGATCATGTGCAGTGTCGAGTCATGTGTCGGGGACGGCGGTAACAATTTTGAGGGACATTCGTACACGTGACTGTGATTCCAGGTCAAAACAAAGTAAATCGTCTGTGCACATGATACCACAAAAAGATGCCATTACACTGTCAACCAAAGGGCACTTTTGTGTAGTACTGTAACAAAAGAACACATTTTAATTGCAAAAGTATACAAAAGGTAATTTTTAATTCAAACACTAATTGGCACTTGCTCTTTATATCACAAAAAAACGATATGGCTCTTCTACTCATTGTGGTACTCATAAACATCATATATTAGATTGGTCCAAGATTTTCTTCTTGAGATATCGTGTTTACAAGCGATGAGTCAAACACACACACACACACGCGCACGCACACACATGCACACTCTCCGCCAGCACGACTGCATAGGTTACGATTGTCATCGAAACCAAAAACTTGAAACGTTTAATACTTACACACCAAAAGAGCTATATAACAAGCTTTTAAGCTTTTAAGTACGGTCGCTCCAAGAGTTCCTAATACCTTAGAACCTTTGAAGCATATCAACTGCTGAGCGGAACTGAAACGATTTACAGGAATGCTGAGAGAGTTGCTGAATCTAGTGTTGTGGTTGTGTAAGAACATTACAAACGTAGATGCAGTTTGATGTCATAAATATTGAGGATGTTGAGTTTAAAGCAGCATTTTTGCGTTTTGTCGCCGTTTTCCACTTTTTTGACAAGTCCATCGAGTTTTTTACATATCAATCACAAACAGCAAACTAAGATATTAGCCAAGTTTTTCCCTGCCAAAAGCGTTAATTGGTGAGTAATTAAGGATATTTGCAGATAATGAGAAAAGTGTCCTCCGACAAATTACACATTTAATATTAATCGCAAACAGTTCCCCCAATCCACTAGACTAGTTTGAATTCAACCAATCAGAGATGCAGGTTTAGTTATGAGCCGTTGCTAAAAATAGATTCAAAACGTCGAGTTGGTAACTTGGTACAACCATGGAGGTAAAAACAGACCATGGAGGTAAAAACAGATTTACCTCCATGGTACAACCAGCGAGCTGGACTCTAACAGCTCCCTGGTACAACTGCCATAGACAATCTACACAAATCAAGCATGGTGTTGTATAACGTATTAGCCAGTGACGTTCGTAGCTTTTAAATATTCATATTATGGGAGAGGTATATTTACGGAAAATATCTTCGAGAAAAACAAAGTTGAAAGTTATAAATTTTTCGACTTTTATGCCACCATTTGAAGTAAGATTTGAATAGATAAGCTAGTTATGTATGTCGTTATGGCATCGTGTAATCAGTGAGGTTGAGAAAAACCATACAAAATGACGCAAAATGCTGCTTTAACTATCAGAAGAGTATTGTGAGAAATACAGGAGCACTTTGGGTTTTAATGCAGCGCCTATGTTCAAGAACTTGACATTTCACGAAGCTGTGGTCCAAGACAGATATAAGTAAGTACGTAGGATAATGTAATATAAATAGAGTGGAGAATTCTCTTGGCCGGTCAAACAATTATCCTGTACTTGTTTAATATTTCTATAGGGATCATCTAAACTGTCTGTCACATAATATTTCGATTGATGGGAATGCAATGACCTGTTCATATTACATTGATTGGGTAGAATGCAGTGGCGTTGCTTTTTGAAGTAGCGGGTGTTTGGGGTGGGATGAAATTTGGGGGAACAGAAAAAGATGAAATCGAAGCGGTGGTTACGAAACCAAAGAACAGTGGTTACTTTACCTGCTATGAGTATGGGGTGCTGCATGTAACCGCTTCAAAGCAGACTTTTAGAGGAAGACACAAGTAATGTATAGTCAGTAGAAGTAAGAGTTGTGTATCTTCCTGCCTGTGTTTGTGTTTTACATTGCAAGTTTCATTTTGGGGCACTTAGGAATAGACAGACGGACGGACGGACGGACGGACGGACGGACGGACGGATGGACGATGGAAGGATGGACGGATGGACGGATTGACGGATGGATATAAATTATTTACAGATGACTATGTAATAACATATATGTCCAATGTAGCAGAACATTTTGAGACACATCATTGTTAGAGAAATGTAAGAAAGGCTTGCTGATATTGGGGTTTCCCCCAATACGTGTTGACATATTTTTTATCACATACACATTCAAGTTATGTGTATATAACTGTACGCACGTTTCCATACTGAAAGTGACCACATTAATTAAATGAGACCATCCAAATCATGCATACTAGTATTTCATTGGTCAATCGCTTGTGCGACCCCCACAGCGTTGTGATGGACTGTCGCTTGGCTCTGTTGCTAAATGGTCTAACCCACCCCCCCCCCCTCCCCAACCCATTGCCAAACGTATTGACATGGATCTAAAGCTTCGAGTTATTTCTGGTTATGATACGTACCGTAATACAGGGGTAAAGCAAACTCCGGGTTCGTGGGAACGGAGCAACTACCGAAAGTTTTATTGTGATCAAAACCGAAAGCAAAGCAGGTTATACTCGCAATGAAACCCGATCGTAGAGTGAAATAAACAAATGGGGGACATTATGTGTGACAATAGGAAGCCAGACTTGTATGCTAGGCACTGTGGGACAAATATACCATATGATATACGCGTATATATTCGAATTAATACATGTATATAGTCGAATTAATAGGCGTTTATATTTCATTTAATACAAAAATATAAATCGGCCTTCCGATTGGCTTATAATATAGAGGTGTATATTGTAACGCTTTCCGCTTTGGTAATATGGTTAAGAACCCAGTTGGCAAGTAAGGAAGGGGGGGGGGGGGGTATAGAGAGAGACTCGAGGACACTGTTGAATAAAGTACACTAACAGTGCATTACGAGTTTTTAAAGTATAATTATAATGTACCTGTCGTACATCTTTCGTAATGTAATAAACAAATAATATATATAAATATAAATAATAATAATAACAATATCAAAAATATAAATAATATGATCCCTAATAGGCCTATGTAAGCTGCCTAGCAGCGCAGCTAACTATAGGCGCTACGTCAAGAACAACGCAGCGCAGGCAACGCAGCCTAAATATAGGTACTGCGTCAAGGACGACGCAGCGTAAGGACGACGCAGCGCAGCTAAAGATGAGATTGGTCAGCCCGCGAACCCTACGCTGCGACGACCTTGCGCAGGCACAAGCAGTTACGCAGCGCAGCTGCAGAGTGCATAACTCGATCCTCTGCCCTAACACTCTAAAACAACGTCTATTACAAGCGCTACAAAATTCGGCATAGATTCTGCCTAGCAACTTACACTAAATATTCCCCAACTTAATGCCTATAATCGCTCCTTGCACGACATTATAGATGACCCCGTAACTGTGTAGAATCCTATACACGATTAACTGACCAATTAAGAAATAGCCAGCAAGATTGACCAGCCGGTCAACGTTCTCTATAGTGCTATACGTATGTGAGCTAACCCCGCCACACTGTTCCCGGACAACCCCCCCCCCCTGGACGATTTCCCCCCGGACGATTACCCCCCGGACGATTCCCCCTCGGACAATTCCCACCCGGACAATTGCCAACCCTGACAATTGCCCCCCGGACAATTCCCACTCCGGACAATTCCCACCCATGACAATTGCCCCCCGGACAATTTCCCCCCAGACAATCCCCCCCCCCCGGACAATCCCCTTCCTCGGAATTTCGACGATTGATTGACAGCCGATGTAGGCGGGGTTAAGACTATTATTCCAGTAAAAATGGGGGTGTGCAACAGGAGATTTCAGTTTTGGTTTCGATGACAATCGTAACCTATGCATTCATGCAGGCGGAGTGCGTGTGTATGTGTGTGTGGGGTTTTTTGTGGGGGGGGTGTAACGCTTCGCTTATAAAAACGATATCTCAAGAATGTAAGATTGGACCAATCTCATATTTCGTGAGTAGGAGGACCACATTTAGGAGCAAAAGCCTCTAGTTTGATGTGGAGGTCAAAGGTCATCGGGGTCACCAGGGGTCAAATTGTGTAAACCTTGTAAACACGATATCTCAAGAAGGGAACGTTGGACGAGTCTCATATTTAGTATATGTACGGTAGTTGTTACACGTTCAGTACAATAGTTTATTGAGGTCAAAGGTCATTTTGAGTCGCCAGACGCCAAATTGTGGAAACCTTGTTTATAAGCTACCGTATCTCCCACCGACCAGCCTATCAGATAACATGTGCGTTACGCCTCATACGAATAGGGGGCTATTGGCTAAAACTCAAAACTGTAAACTCAAACATATTTGCATTTGCTTCAACCTGCTGCTCGGAAGCCTTACTTTTCGTGCAAAAGGTGTACGTTCTCTTTGTAGTACAGCGGTTCTATTGGACGTTTTCCGTCGTATTTATTTCAGGTTGGATGTAGTTTCGTTGTGACCAGGCAGCGTTTATGAAACTTAGCACTTCGTCTAGTTAGATTTTTTTACTATGACCAATGCGAAATAATTGTGTAAAACGGTCTTAGTTTGGCAGTGAGTTCACGAGCTTTTGTCTGGATCGGCTGTTGATCTCAATATGTGTAGTCTCTTCCACCAGTTTCAGCATAGTAGGCCTTAAAAGTACCGTTCGGCTTTCGTCACGTTAATGATTAGGGGATAACTTGAACAAACCTGGCTAGGTCTGTGAGCAATTTTCCTGTTGTCTTGGTCAGCAACGGTTGGGTAGAATAGGGTTCTTTAACACAACAACGTGAAGAATACCAGTCAGAAAACCAATACACTTAATGATGGCAAAACATCGACTTAATTATTTCTTAAGGCAATTTTCCTATTGGCTAAAAGTCATATTTCGAACTGTAAATGGAGGTGGAATGAACGTTATCAGGCTGCTTTAAGCAGAGACGATAACATTTTATATTTAGTGTGGTCAATGATTAAATCCATATTTGAAAAAAAATCGCGCTACGTGCGATTATGTTTTCTGTCATTACCGCTTTAATACACTGTAGTATGGTAGTTCTTTATGCAGCTTCAGTGATTTACTTTGAGAACGCGAAGTAGTAGTTAAACTTCAATTCTTTGCAGTTAGCGTATTGAGCATTATTAGCGATCGGGGGAGGGGAGGGCAAACTTCGTTTTTGGCGCCCCCCCCCCCTGTCAAAATTTATAGTATACAGTTTATATGGGCCCAAACCACATTTGGGCGCCCCTATACCCTTGCGCTCAAATAGCAAAACAGATATCACAAAGATGATAGACAGGTTAATAGACTACATGATGCTATTGAATAAAAAAACACCATCAGTAGTATTCACGCCCATTACTTACGGAGTATGCTACTGTTGAATGCACCATCAGGGGCGTGTGCAGGGAGGGGGGGGCCTGCTAGAAAATTTTGGCTAAATAATGACGATAATTTACTACAAAAATGGCAAAATATTGCACCAGTGTGCATCTAAGCACCCTTCCTTATTAAAATATCTCTAAAAGGGGAGGGGGACACCACCTCCACTTAGACCCCTCCCCCCGGACGGCGATCATTACATTTCATCACATTTTGGACCCCCTCCCCCCTATGGAAATTTCTGCACATGCCCCTGACCATCAATCACAAGTCGATCAAAAGTTTAAAAAGTTACATTTTGGTAGGTATTCGGATGAGGTGTATATGACTTCCTGGAAATATCTTTCAAAAATTTGCCCGCCTCGCGAACGTTTACAGAGTCTTTATCAGTGGCCATGCTTGCATCCACATGCGTATTTTTCGACAGAACTAGAATATTCAACGTTCATGCTGTGTTAGTTTTTGCGCAATTTGAATGCATGATAGATGGCTAGACTAGAGAAATGTTCGCGCGCTTCGCGTGCACTAGCTAGGTTGATACTGTTATCCTGTTGTCTTCACGACCTTATCCAAGAGCGAACAACGGATAGACCTACTTGTTCCCAATACCTCTATCAACTTTCTGTTCCTGTGACACGCACGAGAACCTTTGGTAATCGCAGTTTCTGCTATTCCGCCCCGCACTTATGGAATTCGCTGCCAGTCCATCTGGGAAATTGATTCACTTGAACAATTCAAACGTGCTATTAAAACTTACTTATTTTCTAAATGCTACACACATCTGTAAAGCGCATTGAGCAACCTTTAGGTTGGATTCTGCGCTATATATAAGACTAATTATTATTATTATTATTATTATAGCTTTTATCTCTCTTCGCATGCATTTTAGCTAGATACCACAGAATTGTTGCGAAGCGCGCCAAATCTATTTTTCCAAAATGTACCAAATTGAAGCCCAATATATTATTATTGTGTCAGTTTAGCTATAGTATACACAATGCACGCGAAACAAGAAAGTGTTTTGGTACTTTGTCTCCTAAACTACAGTCGTTTTGCTATTTAAGCGTTCCAACGGTGTTCGTATGTTTTACTACATTGCAAAATCATTACATTGGAGGCGTGACAGGACGAAAGTGGTTATTCAGATCTCTATGTAAGTAGACCAAAGTAAACCCATATTTCACTCCTTTATGTGGAAAAAATTAAGCGAAAGTCAGTCTCTACAGGGCAGACGTGGTTTACACACAGAAAGCGGAAATAAATAAATACATCACTAATGCGCAAAGATACGCGTTGTTCGTATCTTAAACTTCGCAATTACTTTTTTCTCAAGTGAGTTGGGCCTGTTGGTTATGCTAATATAAATAATATCGTACACACGCACAGTTTTTATTGGTACTCAGCGTTATTAAATCGCTCCAATTGGGTGCTCCCGATTGACAATTTTCTGTTGGCAATTGTCCGGGGGAAATTGTCCGGGGGGAAATTGTCCGGGAGGGTTATTGACCGGGGGGTAATTTTCCGGGGGGGGAGTCGACCGGGATGGGAATTGTCCGGGGGGGGGGGAATTGTCTGGGGTGGGAACTTTCCTGGGTGTGAATTGTCTGGTTGGGAATTGTCCGGGGATAATTGTCCAGGGGGAGTTGTCTGGGGGGTAATTGTCCGGGGGGTAATTGTTCAGGGGGGAGTTGTCCGGTCACCGTTCCCCTTATACTAAGAACAAAGGCGGCCTTGTCCACCGGACTGTTTACATAAAGCCCCGGCAGTAAGAACCAACTTTCGCAGCCAGCAATAAACTGATACTCAAATTACACATACTAGGGACCTCCCAGCTTAAACACTATAGGCATGGAGGTAAAACAGACCTCCATGATTAGGGTAAGAAACATTTTATAACGGTAAAACAGGCAAGATAAAAAATACATACACGCGAGAAAAGTGGGTTGCTTTCTCGTAACACTATATATTCGTAACCAACATAACCTCCCGCCCCCGCTAGCCTCGTACTTGTTTATCCTTCGTTCAGCTGCGACTGGTAACCTTTGATTTGTATGAGGTCAAAACTGGGAGCTGCAAGACAGCTGCTTGTTAAAAAGTAGCGTCACTTTTAAAGGAAGGTCAGAATTGGACAAAAACAGGATCGTAGCAGAAGATCATTTGTCTTCATCCAAAGGGGTTCATCTATGGAACGCGAAAAGGACCACAACTTATGATGATGTAAATGATGATCTAATTTTATACGATCATGTACTAAAAAGCTTACGATCATGTACTAAACATATACGATGATGTACTAAAAAACTAAGATGTACATCAAAACATATACGATGATGTACTAAAAACTAAGATGTACATCAAAACATATACGATGATGTACTAAAAGTATACGATCATGTTCTAAATATATACGATCATGTACTACAAACGTACGATGTACATCAAAACAAATACGATCATGTACTAATAATGTTATGTTCAAAAAAAGTGGAGTCTGCATACGCGTATGTATATTCATATGTGGCGTCTGCATACGCGTATGAATATTCAGTTTAAACTCATTAAGAACCATTAGAGGCGGGGCTTCGGTATCAACTTTGATATTCCTAGGGGTACGGTACTTTGTAATCAACGGGTAGCATACTATATTATTAATTTGAAGTGAGTAATAATCACTGAGGATTGGCTGTAATAATAGCTATGTTTATGAATATTTGGCAGACCGCGAAAATTGTTTCGGCATTTGCACAAAAGAATTTAATGGCCCAGGTCACTTAATTCTCTATTAAGGTCCATTGGTGCCAACTGTGCCATATTCATCAATCACAATGACAAGTAAGGCATATTTATAGCAGATTCAGAGTGAGACTGAGAGAATAGGGCTTAATAATAATTAAAACTATGTAGCCTAGGCATAAGGCTGTAGTTTAGTCTTTAAGTTTTATTGTACTTTGCAGCCTAGTAGGCCTAGGCCTAAGTTACTAACTAGTATACTAGGAGGCCAAATTACCAGCCTGGGCCTATACAGTGTACTACTGTATAGCCTTGCCCTTGGCTATAGGCTTCTAGTAGCCAGTAGTCTTGAGTAAGATTAACTGTTAGTGTTACGGTAGGCCAGCTATAGTGATACTAACTGGGCCTAGCTTAGTACTACTACTAGTAGGCCTATTATTGGTAATTTTTTTTGTTTTGTTTCTTTAATTCCAAAGTAACCTAGCCTTTGCATTTGCCTATATCACATCACATCAGATTCAATGTTGTTGGTCATTGGCCATTTCATCGCTCAAATAAAACTATAGTTTATCAAATGCCAAAAATGTCCTAATTGTAAAATGCCTCTGCAGTTGTAACATAAACAAGAACAATTGACGACATGCAGATTGCAATACTACTAGTAGTACTAACTTGTAAGTAAAGTAAACTCTGTACTGTACGTAGGCATTGCCTTAAAGTTATGCCCTTTGCTAATGATATGCTCACCAGTTACAACTGAAGTAACATCCTTCTTCCTAATTCCCAAGGATAACCTAATGCGTTTCAAAGTTGTTACGCTTATATCGAGCATATCTGCCATTTCCTTATTAGTAAAGCCCATTTTAACAAACTCCTCTATTCGTTTTTCTGTAGCATCTTGGGAATCCATTTCTTATAGCTAGTA
>JAIPMN010001378.1:2374-14053 GCA_020650975.1 Apostichopus californicus | reverse complement strand
ATATTTATATATATTTATATATATATATATATATATAGTTATATATATAAATATTGCATAAACATTTCCCCTTCAGCATTGCAATAATGCGAAGACTATGTTACAACATAGTTCATTTCCATCCGAAAGAAAAACGTCGTAGGTTGTCAAGTGTCATTAAACAGCATTTATAAACAGCTTGAAAACTAAAATGATATTGTAAGTTATTACATGAGGTTGTTGAAGTGGTAGAAGTACCTAATGCAAGTGGAAAGTGCAAGTTACTCTGTGCAAGTTAATGCAAGTTACTCTGTGACATCTATGCTGAATTGTGTCTTTAATGAAGGCAAGCCTCAGATTGGCTTTAATTACAGCAATATCATTGTAAACTATAGTCCGTGGGAACGTTGTACACTGTGCTTGTATATCTTATTTTTCAGTCCTAAAGGGGGTTACAGGGTGGTAAAAAGAGAAGGCTCTCCTCTCCAGACAGCCTGAGGAGTTAAGGTCCATAAAAAACAAAAAAAGTTATACAAAATAAAAAAGTACAAGTTTTGAAGAATTTTGATCTAGTAACTGTTGGCCAATTTCGGTCTCAATTTCCAAATTCCAGTCAGGATGCTTTTATACC
Source organism: Apostichopus californicus (assembly GCA_020650975.1). Lineage (NCBI taxonomy): Eukaryota > Metazoa > Echinodermata > Holothuroidea > Aspidochirotida > Stichopodidae > Apostichopus > Apostichopus californicus. The sequence goes on along the minus strand of JAIPMN010001378.1, from coordinate 13,443 downwards.
TTGAAGGGAATTCTAACCAATCTGTTGACTTGACAGATTTCAAGCTTTTCCAGTGACATATCCTGATCATGCTTTTTACATAATAAAAGTGTTAGTGAAGTGCTTTACATTTTCATCAACGAGTTTCAATCAAACCCATCGTAAAACTTTGAAGAAAATTCAAACCAATTGGTTCTAATTGTGTGCTTTTCAATTAAATATACAACTAAAAAGTCAAATCAAATCTTTTGCATTTCATGGGAAGAATTTGAATGAAAATGCTTGACAAGGAATATAGAACTCTAGCAAATTGGTTTACATGGCCAAATTGTTACTCATTGCATACACTACAGTAAATCAAAAGTTTCCAATAAAATGCATCATTATTAAAAAAAAAAGTTTTATAATCAATGGAAGAATCGAAAAATTTGAATCATATCAATCTCACATTTGTGAATTAAAAATGGAATCCTTTAACAATCAAAAAACAAAACACAAATTCAAGGCTGTGTCTTTAAAATTTAAATTAAGAAACAATTTACATAAAACTTAAGAAAGATATTGAAAGCAGAATTGCAGACATGAAGTTGCTAATGTTAAGCCTAAAGTGAAATACAAAGGAGTAGATACGTCATGGGAAATGACTGTGTTAAAAATGTAGTACATGTATAGTGATAGAAATAATGTAATGTGCTTAGGTTAGCCTCTTCGTGTACCAGTTGACAATAAGAAAAGGCTGTCAATTTTCTGCAGTAAAGACAATTTTGAAGCACTCTTGCATTTTACCTAATGGCTGATATTAATATAAACTTGTTTCGATCTCTCTAAAGCATTGGTTTGTTTTCTAGTTCATCCATTAGGGTCAGGTAAAGAGAAAGGAATATGAAGAAAATTCTGAAAAATATGAAATACAGATACTAAAACTCGCTCGCTTTCCTAAATTAGATAGCATTCACTTTCAACCATGTCGATCAAATGTTGCATGTCCGGTTGACAAATTGATCTTTCACTTTGTTAAAAACGTCTCGCTTTTGAGATTTTGAAAAAACGACTTATCCAGATTGTTAGAAATCTTGTAGTCACCTATTACACGTTTTAGACCACCTTGATTTGATGTTTCAAATGAACATTCTTCCCCCTCCCCCACCCCCTCCCCCCCCCCCCCGGTACTCACACCCTTCCATCTTACCAATCAGAAGACACACATATCAGCACAGGGTAACTTGACTTTCCAATCTTGCATCAAGTTCTTCTCTACTAAAGCCTAGTTTCATTTTAAGCATTACATCACTTGCAGTAGTATGATTTAGGCTAAGGACACCAGAGTAAAGTGATGAGCTGATGAGTGCATCGTGAAGGGGAAGAGAGAAGTTGGGGCAGGGGGGGGGTAGGGGATGATGACTGATACTTGATAATTTGATCTACTGATTCTCAGAAGTAATAGTCTTCTAGTCACCGTGGCATTATCTTTTCGTTAGGGATGAAAGCTACAATGGAATTATTCAACATTGGTTTAGAGCCCTGGTTTTCATAACACTTTTTTTCTTAGTGAACAAGCCAAAAAATTGATTCACTATTGGCCATAAAATATGCTTGTAGGTTTTATAACCTTGTCTTTCTTATTTTGGTCTAAATTTTCTGTTCTCCCTGTTCACTGAGATTCGAAATGATTTAATTTGACGTTTGGAAATTTTAGACAAATGTCTGGGAATAATTTGACGGGTATTAAATGAAAAACTTTGAGAATACTTTTCAGACTTTTTTCCTTCATATATTTTAGAATGATGCAATTTTATTTTATTTCACTACCATTTCATACCTGTTAAATTGCGTAAGGGGACGAAAAGATCAACCATCCATTCTTTGAAACATTTTTTTGAAATGTGGTAAACTAGATGAATTTAAAACATTATTCAAATGTAAATTATATCTGTAACTCACTGTGGATGTTACTGATTATGCACTAATTAAATCGGCTCATCACAACTCAAGGTGTGGTTCATAGACGGCTACATTTGATTTTCCTTCTACAAGTGTGAAGGATTCAAGTATGCTACCCCCAATGTCTTCTGCTCATGCTCTCTAAAATGCATAGCATCATTCAAAAGAAGCTTAGTCTTTCATAACGTATTACTCTCACTCTCTCGTTCTCAATGCTTTATCTGTTAATTGTAAGGTTTCTTTTTGTTTTATATCCCATTTATTATGAAGGGGAATAAAAAAAAAAAACAGTGTTCGCTTTAATATCCATGTTAAAAAATTTGTGCAGTGATTTCACACATTGGTGGTGCTGGAAGCCCTGCAAAAAAAACTCAGACTTGTAACGATTAAATTTGGTAGCCATGGTAACTCTATTGACTCACTGTATATTCCAGTGTGAGATTGGGTCTTCCCAGTTTCTACCAAATATGCCTTGCAGTTTTAGTCATAATTAATCAACATTTGATAAATAAAAGTAGGAGTTGGCTTCTTCTTCCTATTTTTTTTTTTTTTTTTTTTTTTTTTAGCAATCTTCAACTGCCTTTTCCCTTCCCCAAATCTTTCTCTTTCTGTTATAAATACCAAAAATCCCAATTGTTCACAATTTGTTCCTATTTGCATCTCACAGCAGTTTCATTATGTTGCATTGGAATCTTGTATGAAAAACATCTGCTACTAACTTGAATACCCCCCTCCTCCTCCCACTAGCCCTCTCCCCCCAATCACCATACTCCCTCGTCATATCTCTCACTTTATTCCTTGAAATGATTTATACACATCAATATTGTGTTAAGGTTTGGGTCACCTAAAGGGTGTATTGGTTTGAAATATCGATTGATAGATATTGTGTTCTCAAAAATCCTTGAATATGTGGTCAAATTGTTTGCTACAGACATCCAGTTATGGATACATAAAAAAACGTAAGGAATAATTACTCTCTCATCGCTCTGTGCCCAACCTGCTATTTTGGGCTCTTCCTCAAATTTTCAAATCTGCCACTAAGGATCCTAAACTCTCTACTTAGGCTGATTCTTGCATTATATAATTTTTTTTTTTAAGTAAAAAAATTTAGCCAAAAAAATAATCTCACCTACTGTGAAATATTGTCAAAACAACTCATTTCAGCTAACCTTTGATTTATATCATGGCTCTCTGGCTATGTCAATTTCAAACAAAATGGCTACCTGTTTTTCGTTGTTTGCATGGTTCCGTCCATGCAATGCACTGTGATATGAGTTCTGTGCCATATCATATCGGTGCGTGGTGAGCACTGTCTTCATGGATATTAAAGTGGAACACTCTTTCGATTTTGTTTTGCATGTTTCTTTATTCTGTTTTTTTTTCTATCTTTTATGTTTTTTTTGTTTTTTGTTATCATCCTCCATCGGCCGTTCTCCTTTGATTAATTTTCTCTGTTTGATTTGTAAACGCTAGGACAGGGGACGATTGAGTGGTATATGGGTAAGTGGTTCCATCCTGAAAAATCTCCTCTCTTTTCCTCTCCTCCTCTCTTTTTCTTTTTTGTATTTATCAATCACGAATCATCCCTCTACGGCAGTTAACTCTTTGCATCTTTAAGTGTATATGTTTCTGGCCTAGCCCTTTAACTAGACTTGCCAAACTCTATTCACTAGAGTTGCCAAAACTCTCTTCTTTTTTCTTCTGCTTCTGTATAGTAGGATCTATGTGGTGTCTGCATTGTTGTGATGACCGTTCGTCGTACTTATTTATTTTTTATGTATCGAGGTTTTCTCTTACCGTCATCTACGATCATTTCAAAATCATTCATTTATCTTGTTGACACCTTATCCACATCGCCATTTGCGTCATCCCTCTTCCCAACCACTTCTGTCCAGAGCTAGCCAGCTTTGTGCTTTTCTGTGCAAACCTTAATACCACTAGCCGTGAAGTCGAAATATCGTGTCGTGTCAGTATTGTGTCGCACTCGGTTAGTATCCAGAGGTCGGAATGTTTCGAATAAACGCCTCGACTCACTTTCCATCATCATTTATCAAGATGGGCAAATTTTTTAGTGGTTTATTTCGTGGTTGTCCCTATGGAAAACCAGGTCTTGACCATCAGGTTGTCCAACACAGCAAAAATTTGGGTGTCCTTTGAAAACAGAACAAAAATGTAGCAAAGTAAACAAAGAATGACCAATATGTGAAAAAAGATTGCAAAATAGCTTTCAATAAAAATTGCAATAATATGCTTCATTCAAAAGAGGGAACATAACGTCTATAGAAAACCTGCAGAACAAGTTAGTACAGTTAATACATATAGCTCAATAGAACAGGATGATACTGAAGTTGAAGAATAATTACTTTGGAATAGTTTTAGCGCCCAATTTCCTGACTTATGAATATTACAGCTGGTTATGTCATCATGGTGGGGGAAGTTTTAGAGGAAAAATCAGAAATTTTATGGAATTTTAAGTGTACCTCATAGATGGTTGATCTAGTTATTATCTGACTATTCTGTCAAAATAATTCCAAACTCGGAAAAAACTGCATTTACTCTTAATCACTATTTTAAGTGTTTTTATAGCAGGAAAGGATGACCTTTTCCAGCAGATTAGCTTATTACAAGTACTAAAAATTGGGCATAACTTTAAAGTGGGTGTTTTGTACCAGTTCCCAATTCGAGACATATATGCTGTGTTGCCTTAAAAACTTTACTCTTTGCCATAGTAAATGGTGCACTTGTTACGTATTAAATGAGCATTCTATGCTGTGGCTTTAATGCTTCTCAAAAGAAAAAGAGACAAATTCCACAAAAATAAGAAGCAAAAAAAACCCAGAAACATTTGATGTCAGATTGCTTGAAAAGAAATGACTTACATTAATGTATTAAAATTGCTATCATTTCAAGTTCCTCTTCATTGCTGTATTTATTCTTTTGAGAAATAATCATTAGTCAAAGTGGCTGGTCTGCAAAGTTCAGCACATACACAGTCAATCCCTACCAGCAGCGGAAAATTCCATGCGTGAAAAAAAAAATACTTTGTCTCTGAAAATGTGCCAAAAAAAGTTTTTGTGTGTGTTTGAGTGTTCATTACATATTTTGTCAAGGAATAAAAAAACCCTTTGCAAACTCTATGTAGATTTTAGTTCTCTTAAAAAATTTGGTAGAAATTTTTACAAACTTTTCTAGATTTTGCTCTGCAGTAGCAAGTGCAGTACCTCATATAGTCTTATTTGTGAAATGTGATAAATGACTCAACAGGCCAGGGTGCCTTTTTTGAACCCCAAATTCAGGGGTTTTTTTCATTTAGCTTCCAGTATTAACTTAATTTGATATGCAGCCATAGACATCTTTAACCCCATCAAGCAAGGGGTAAAATAAAAAATAAAAATACGCCATCATATTTATGAACAAAAGTTTGCCAAATACACAAGTTTTTTGCCTTTTTTTCCTTTCTCTCCTCGCTAGATGTTGTTGTAGGCTATTGGCTCTTGTCCTGTTTTCTGTTAGTTATGTAGTTTGTCAGTGATATAGGCTGTGGTATAATTGTGTCCTCGTTAACAGTGACCATTCTTCCCAAAGTGGGTGAGCTTCCTTGAAAACAAGGTGATAGAATAAATGAGTTTCTATTGTAAAGGAAGTCATTTGTTAAATCTCTACATAGATCAAACTGCCACAGATCAGAGCCACACTACTCGTCAACCGAAATCTAGTCTCGTTAAGAATTAGCAGTAGATGAGTGAGGAGAAGGAGGAGGGTGGTTCAATCAATATTTCTGTAAAAATAGCTGCAAAGGTGCAATGATTATTAAATCAGATTAAACCAGATCAGTTTCTGAAAAGAAAAAAAAGGAAAAAAATGAGAAGTAATTCTGTTTTTTTCTGAGGACTCCTAAGATGAAATTAGTAGGATATAATTGACATGATTGTTCATCCATCACGAGATTGAACTGACATTGGGCATCGCAGGCACCATCGCTCTCAATTTGTGTTACAAAGTTTGTCGGAAATCAACACGTCGGGTGTTTTCCAGCCAGTGTTATTTATTTCAAGGGCAGACTAATCATCCTCTCGTTTTGTATCGAGTGCAACCTCTGATGTACTTTGCGCAAGATGCGCCTATACTTTGCGTAGTATCCCCTTCCCTCCTCCTCCCCTTGCCTCCCCCTTACTCTTCCAATTGCCATGAATCTGTGTCCAAAGACATATTTCTTCTCTCTAATATTAAATTATCAACTAACTGTTAGCTCAGCATCTTCATTACAACCCATAATCCTCCCATCAGTTTCTTCAGCATAGTCTACTACATAAGTCTTCCTTCCTTGTATGGACACTTCTAATTTTTTACATGTAAACTTTTAACACAGTGGCCACCTTATAACGCAAGACCTTCTTTAACGCTTAACTAGAACATCCAAGATTTTTTTTGGGGGGGTGGGGGGGGTGAATCATTGAATGCCGAGCTGTACCAAGGAAGCTAAATGTATGAGCACACGGATGTGAAGTCACTTTGCCAAGTCTTACAACCATATTGCTTGGGGGTGTACGTATCAAGTAATTGCCTAGCCACCAGAGCTTTTATGGAAGGAATCGACTCAAAAGTTTTTTTGGTTTTTTTTTGATAGGCGGACCAGGCAATTTGTAAGTTGTATTATAAAACTTTTGCTCCACTTCCTTCCTGTTGTGAAGTTTCATGTTGGATCAGGCATGTGCTACAGATGGAGAATTTAAAACTCCACTTAGAAACACACCTCTCATTATGTACTTGAGCATTCGTTAATACTTATCCATGTGGCATGTTCAAGTCATGTGATTGAGAAGATTTTCATTGCCACTGTCACTATTTCCCGTCCCAGGGGATGCCGTAATGTTCAGTCTAGGAACTCCGTCAGAATGGTTAGGTATAATAAACTATACTTTGAATGATGATGTTATAGCTGAGCTCTATAACTACCAGGCCTTTTACATCAATTATTTTAGTCCTAAAAGTTTATAAAATGTTGAAACATTATTAATTCTGCTTCTGAACAACACTTCTCACCCCCCCCCCCCCACAAATGAAAATATTAAAATCAGTTAAATTGATTCACCAGGCAGAAATAGTTTTCTTGACCCTTGGGAGGTCATCAATTCATCTCCAGCTGAGAGGAACTTCATTAGGTATCAGTGAAAACTTTGTTCCAAGTTTGAAACGAAACTGCTGCCCCCTCCCCTCACCCTCGCCCCACTCCCTCGCATCATATTCTTCCGACCGACATATAACCGTAATATTTATATTAGCACAATCTAGATACACAGTGAAACTGGTGTAAGAAAGAAACTTACCTAGAAGGAATACTGTGGGTGGTGGGGGAAAGATTAGAGTGGGTTTTGTTTGGGGGGAGGGTTGGAGGAAAGATTACCAGTCTCAGATGTTAAGATAATAGAGGCAGTTTACCGCATGGATTGATTAACTAGTTGTTTCGATAGTTTTATTTCTTAGTTTTATTTCACAAGTTTTGAAAGGTCAGTCCATCTACAAGTATGGTTTTGCTTTTGATTTCATTTTGAAGGAGAGTGTCATCATGAATACTTTTCATATTTCATGATTGCCGTTGCTTGCTGAATGAGAGGGTTACTTTCTAACCAGGATGATGTTTTTTTCAAATATCAAGATGAAGTTTCCACTCGGAGATAGAAACATTACATTTCTACTGCTAACGTTTACCTCCGACAGACGTTGACATAATCGTTCGCCATTTCTGACGAGTCATACAGATTCTCTTCCATCCAGAGTCGAGATAACTTTATCACGCAAGAAAAGAAATCGTATTTTTTGCGCTTCATAACTTGCCTCCATAAACTGTAGTACTTAAACTAACCATTTAACGCTCGCTGTATATGACGAAGAAACACACTAATGATACCAGTTCTGCTTGCCTAAGTGTATTTTCCCTTCATTTGTCCATTGGTTAAAAAGCAGTTTTTTCTTTTTTGCTTGCTAAGGGTGTGGGCCATCAAAAGCAACAACTAAAGTCACTATGACTTTCCTCTTGTAAAATGAATTTAAAATAGGGACAGAATGGATAAAATAGTTTTGGTTCTCTGTTTCTGTTATTTTTTTGTCCATGTTAATATCTTGCGATAGTGTTGTAGACTGCATTATTGCACCTGGTTGTATGTTAGCAATAGACTCTTTTTGGTTTTTTAATTGAAAATATCATGTTGATGTGTTGATTTTTTTTTTTTCATGTTTGCACCGTTATTGCTGTGTTCACATCTATATTACGTTGTAGATTTCATAAAACAGGGTGATGCGTTGTGGTCTATCGGTATAAGGATGCATGGGGTTGTTGTGTATTCATGGGGAAGAGGTCAAAGGTTGAAGCTGTTATCGGTTTAGTTTTGATGTGGGCAAGAGTTCTGGATCATTGCTTTTCCTCTTGTTGTGATCACCACCACTCATGCATTGTTGATTTTTGTTTTTTCCTTCTAAAGTCTTGCATGGAAATGATGACAAACATGCTTGTAATGAAAACCAGAATCTTGACAGGTGTCAACGTGTGGCTTGCAAACGAATATTGATGAATCTCATCATGTTGTTTTTTCGAATATACGCATCAATCCTGACGTATTTGGGCATGTTACTTTCCAACATAGAGAATATAAATTTGATAGGTTTCATTGTGTCTTGTTTTTTGCATCATGTTGCTAACAGATATGAAGGCTGTTGATTTTACTACGATTTGACTACGTTGCAAGTTAACCTGAAATCAGCATGTTGACTGTGAATGCCATCATGTTGCTGATAGACACGTCACCAAAAATTAGACAAACTTCATCATGTTACTTGCAAATTCTCAGAAGAGTGCAATTTTTAAAAAAATTTTTTTTTAATGGCTTAATAATTTTCTCTTTTGTTGATATGGAGGGGGAAACAGATATGAAATGAAATGTTTTGTATTTTGATTCATGTAATATTATGTATTTAGATCACTGTATCATATAAATAATTAGCCATTTGGGTTAAGAGGGCGGAATGTCATTCGCTGGTGGAAAGTGCTCGTGATGAATATTCATGACATGTTTGAAAAGGGTCTTGAGGAAAAATAGCTGCCCCTTATTTTTCTACAAAACACATAGTTCATTAATTGGTTCATTAGTTCATTAGAGGTTCATTATTAATCCATTGCTTTAGCAATCTGGTATCGGGATGGTTAATGAGGGATTAGCTGCTACCAGTTCTTGATTTAAACTATGATATGTAATGAAGTTTTTAATGCAGAAGTTGTCGAAAGGGTCGTCAAGGTTCGACCTACCAGACCAATATTTACCTAACTGGAAAATATTCAAATGTCTTGGTTAATGGAACTGAGCATGAAATGTACCTAGAGAGGACTAAAGACAACAATTTTGATTTTTGGATTTCGTCCAGTCTTTAAGGCATTTGCAACAACAATCGTGACTCGTCATGCCTTCGTCACCTTTCGTTACGAAAGAAATCTTTGATATGGAGTAAAATTGAGAGATTGCCTCTTTTCTTCATCTTTATTTAAAGGGGTGGGGTATAGAATACCCCCCCAAAAATATATATATATAATAGTTGCTAATGGATGTCATTAATATATTCTCTCCCTATTCTCTTTAAAAATTTCTAGGAGGAGGCCAAAGATTTTAGTCATCTTCCACCCAACCAGCAAAAGCAAAAACTCCAGAAGAAGATCGATGAAATCCAGGGCAAGATTGACGTTGAAGTCAAGGAAAAGTAAGACAGGGGGGCTCACAGAACTTCTTGAGATAACATTTTGTTCGACATGGTTTCTTCTAATTATTAATTCGATCATAACAGAAAGGAATGTTTTCTGCAATAATGAAACAAAACATCCATAGAAAGAACAGAAAGTACTTCAGATAAGGAAGGTATAAATGAAAAGGGATCTGCAAGGCATTTCCGGCAAACAGTTGCGACCTATTACCGAGTTGAAATGTGCACAAAGTATGCTGTAGTGACATTAGCATGCCATGATATCATAGCATGGAGAGAAGCTTTAGGTGAATATGATCGGCATGAATGAGACAAATGCCACGGCAGCAATGTAGATGTGAAACTAATTCAGCTCTGAGATGATTAAAAAAGTATAGAAAGACACATCCTGATAGCTCAAGAGCTTAGAAAATACAAAAGTAGAGGAGGGTACTTCCTGATAGCTCAGGAAGAGTAGAAAATACAAAAGTAGAGGAGGATACATCCTGATAGCTCAGGGAGAGTAGAAAATACAAAAGTAAAGAAAGACACATCCTGATAGCTCAGGGAGAGCAGAAAATACAAAAGTAGAGAAAGACACATCCTGATAGCTCAGGGAGAGTAAAAAATACAAAAGTAAAGAAAGACACATCCTGATAGCTCAGGGAGAGTAGAAAATACAAAAGTAGAGGAGGATACATCCTGATAGCTCAGGGAGAGTAGAAAATACAAAAGTAAAGAAAGACACATCCTGATAGCTCAGGGAGAGTAGAAAATACAAAAGTAGAGAAAGACACATCCTGATAGCTCAGGGAGAGTAGAAAATACAAAAGTAGAGAAAGACACTTCCTGATAGCTCAGGGAGCAAAGAAAATACAAAAATAGAGAAAGACACATCCTGATAGCTCAGGGAGAGTAGAAAATACAAAAGTAGAGGAGGATACATCCTGATAGCTCAGGAAGAGTAGAAAATACAAAAGTAGAGAAAGACACATCCTGATAGCTCAGGGAGAGTAGAAAATACAAAAGTAGAGAAAGACACATCCTGATAGCTCAGGAAGAGTAGAAAATACAAAAGTAGAGAAAGACACATCCTGATAGCTCAGGGAGAGTAGAAAATACAAAAGTAAAGAAAGACACATCCTGATAGCTCAGGGAGAGTAGAAAATACAAAAGTAAAGAAAGACACATCCTGATAGCTCAGGGAGAGCAGAAAATACAAAAGTAGAGAAAGACACATCCTGATAGCTCAGGGAGAGTAGAAAATACAAAAGTAGAGAAAGACACATCCTGATAGCTCAGGGAGAGTAGAAAATACAAAATTCAAGGGGAGGACACATCCTGATAGCTCAGGGAGATAGCAAATACAAAAGTAGAGAAAGACACATCCTGATAGCTCAGGGAGAGTAGAAAATACAAAAGTA